>JAJOZX010002473.1:517500-659595 GCA_023014485.1 Bathynomus jamesi
ATTCAGTACTCGTTCATTGCTATGGACTTATAGTTCAGACGGCTAAACTGTATTAACTGTTATTCAAGTTTATATTATGTCTGTAAAATAAAACTTAAGATATGCTAGCATCAAACTTATGTATCAGCTCATTACTTACAACAAATTATGTGTAAAATTGTAGGCCCCCTCCGACACCACGGAGGACATGCGCAATACACAATTACAAACACAGTTAGGTAGACCAGCCATGAGTGAATTCTAGAGTCTTTGTTGGTCTGAAACATTATAACATTATAACATTATAACAAATTAGCTGCATTAGATTTTAAAATACCATGCGTCATGACTTTTTGAAATGGTGAAAGATAATCATGCTGCAAAATTCGTGGTAATAACGCATAATAAAAAGTAATATTTAATAAATAATCTTATTCAAAATTAAAAAGGGGCGAAGCACTCGAGATGCAGCAATTAATACAAGATAGTTCATTGATAATAATAATGATATTGGCCGCCACTTTACCATCAATTTTGAATTCATACCGTCAACCCACTTTACATCGGCGTTCTCAATAGAGTAGTCGTTAATTCCTATCCCCTCGTTTAAAGGCTCTCAGTATCTGCAGTTATTTTTCTGCTCTATTTACTGCTATCTTATTTTGTATTGTAAATTTCGTGTATATATATATATATATATATATATATATATATATATATATATATATATATATATATATATATTATATATATATATATATATATATATATATATATATATATATATAAATTAGTTAAAAACATGCCCATATAAAAGGAAGACATGAGATAGCTAGAAGGGATTCAGAGAAGATTCAAAGTCAAGATCAATAGGTGCAAAGAACTAAATTACTGAGAAAGAAGTCAATCCTATATTCACTGGAAGGAAGAAGAGAGCGATACATCATTATTTACACTTGGAATTAATGGAGAAACTAGCCCCTATTCTTACTCTGAACCCTATAACCAGGCCCGGCGAGAGCTGTCACAGGCCCCGGGGAAGGATTGGTATATGGGCCCTCCTGTTTACTCAGTATTTTATTATGAATGTTTTTTGTGTACATAACAAGCAAACTGATTATATGTCCAAGTCACTATTCAAAACATACAGTATGATAATCTCTATAAAATGTATGTTCATTAATTATATTTCTTCTCTGTTATTTAATCAAGTGCTTTATTAATATTTTTAGATTTTATCCCCCTCTTTCCGGGCCCCCTAGAGGGATGTGCCCTGGGGATGTAACCTGGCTTCCCCATCCTCTCGGCGGCCCTGCCTATAACCTACCAAACAACAGTAGAAAGTAGAAAAGGAAGACTGTGTCGTTTCCCAAATTAAAGACTAGTCAGGGAACATCCCCAATCCTGAAGGAAAATAGTCTTGTTCCGAGAGGACCAAGAATGTTTAGCCAGATGCCGAAGGAGCTAAGGAACACGATTGGTGTTGCGATAGACATCTTCAAAAGAAAATTAAACGCCTGGCTCAGAGAGAGAGAGAGAGAGAGAGAGAGAGAGAGAGAGAGAGAGAGAGAGAGCACCAACAAATGTCAGAACTATCAGTTTAGTCTTCAGGTAGTATGACCTTACGTTTGACATTATAATATCGAAATTTTCTATGAAGCCTCCTTCACAAATATTTTCCAGGTTTTTTTACTTTTAGCTACGGGTATTATTACTTCACTTCTAATCACGAACAAAAATCTGATATGAAGGTTTCAACAAACCCCGTTATAGGCTAAGCTCAAATAGATGAGATAGGGAAAATTCATATTTTTGTAAAAAATATACAATACAAATTATCTAATCATCAGGAAATTCATTCACATATAAAAAACTTGACTAACACCTAGCTGCTGTTGAGATCACTTCTCTAACTCTGAGGCAGAATGTAAAAAAACATAATTTTGAACGGGGTATCTTTAGACCGTAATTTGGAAATGAATAAACATTTCATAAGAATAATATAAATCCTACACCAGAGTGTATTCAGTATGAATATGTCATTTTTGCATTAAGAAAGGTGTACCTTTGGTGAGGTTCACAGACCCCGAACCAGACTCAGAAAGCCAATGAGTGTGTGTGTGTGTGTGTGTGTGTGTGTGTGTGTGTGTGTTGTGGAAGATGCATGATACCCCAAAGCACAATGTGAAAAAACTATATAGGGCTATGGGTTGATTGCCTGTTACTCTCATCCGTTGGAAATTTCCAGCAGATTACAGTGGAGAGTTAACGACAAAAGCCCTACGTTTTTTCGTTAGAGAGTTATGTATATGTAGGTCTTCAAAAGACCTCTTTATGTTTATTTGCCTTTGGTATTTGCGCTGCTTAATGGTAAAGAAAGAAATTGCCTTACCTTATTATTTCGTTGGGCCTCGCTGCTGTTCGTTGGACGCGACGATGTTTTTCGATGTAGGGCCGCGGTACGATGAAGTTACACAACGAGTTGCTTTGATGTAATTAATATAAACAGTCACTATATTTAAATACCTGAAGGAATAGGCATATCCTTTTTATAGTTATTAGGTTTTATATTAAGAGGATTTCACTCAGAACTTATAGGAAGATAAAGGACATCTTCCTTACTTAAAGCATCGCTGTAACATAAGCAAGCTCCGAGCGAGCCACTATAATATAATATATATCTTCGTATTTTTATTATTTGCTGATTTGACAAAGTTCGTTGACTCTTCTCTCGAAGTCATTTTCACGAGTCAGCAAGGGAAAATGTTGAACACGAAATAATAAATTTGGTTTTCTTGTTGTCAACCAGGTTCAATGCCTACATTTGGGGTTCTATGTATGTATGTATGGCAATTATTTCATTCCCAATAGGCTATGTCGCCAATCCCGAGGCAATTTTGTATAGATATTTAATTCAATTAATTAATAACAGGTCAACAAAAAAACTTTTTTTTTTCGTTGCCAAGGAAATTCGTACGAATTTAGGGTATTTTGGGGTTGCTGAATTCCAAAATGAAAATAGTTTTTCCGATTTGGCTCTAGTTCTTGAGATAATGAATACCCTCAATTAATAGGAAACGTAACCATAACGCGTGCATATGGGAAACTACCGGAACATTCTAGATGGTGAGACCGAATAAAATGCCATTATGTATTTCATGTGTTTACTTTTGTATGATTTGAGACAATTTCAATGCGATTTGTAAGTAGGCTCCGCCTGAACATTAAATTTTTTGCATTTTTACGTGTTTCAATGGGGTACCAATTATCTCATAAATTAGCGCCAGTCTAGCAAAACCGATGTCATATTCGGAATCAGCACCACAAAGTTACCCCAAAATCACTCTAATATGATTGGCAATAAAATGAGTGTTGACCAGTGTAATTTATATTTAATTATGAAATAAAGGTACTACATACGATCCCATATTGTAAATATGTATAGTTTTCCCGTACACAATGTTTAAAAACTCAAAGTTTGAGAAGTAGTTCGTACATGGCTTTCATGGCTTATAATTAGCAGATATTTTGTAAAATTATTATATTATAGGTTACGCAACATAATCTATTTGTAGTGTTTTGATTATTATTTTGATCAGTAGTAGCCTGTATGGAATTTATTTGTTCTAATGTTTATATATAAATTCTGTTAATAGGATTTTGGGGATGCACTGTGCTCTCGCACTAAGAGCCGGTAATAATGCAACAGAGATATGTGAAAAGTGAACGAATTTGCGTTTTACGTGCACCCAGCGATAGGTTGTCCTAATTGAAAAGTTTGTCAAAGAATTTTTGTTTCGAATTTCACATCATCGGTCATTATTACCCAGACCAAACGCTTTCGTGCTTCTCTGAATTTCTCCGTCTATTTGGGGCATAATATGCAGTTTGTTTAAGTTCCTCATTTCTGCCATATCTCAAGAACTGAAATTTCTCGGTGTTAAATGTCATGTTGTTGTCTTCTGACCATTTGTATATTTTGTTCGTATCCCTCTGCAAGCCCTCCACTTCATTTACATCGCTGATTTTTCGGCTGATCTTTGTATCGTCTGCAAAGGATGTTACTATACTGCTGGTGATCACTTCACTGTCTATATCTGGTAGCATGATAATGAACAAGAGTGGGGCCCAGTACTGTACCTTGTGGTACTGTGCTGCGTACTTCCGATTCTGATGATGATATACTTTGAATTTTGACGACCCGTATATGTTCTCTGAGGAAGTTGTAGTTCTCACTTTGCCTGTTATTCCTATATACAGTAAACCCTCATTATTTGCGGTAGATGCGTTCCACTCGCGCCGCGAATAAGGGAAATCCGCGAATACGCCATACTCCATTGATTTTGTGCCTAATGTACAGGAAGGTGGCTCATATCCTTGCCTTTTAGTGCTCGCGGGCGGGCTGCCTTATGAATTAAGCCAGGCTTCACCATGTGACCTGCAGCATTGGCACAAAAGAGAAGAGTTACACGATCTTTTGCGGCTTTGAATCCCGATGCATGACTCTCCTCCTTACTAATGTAAGTGCGTGATGGCAATTTCTTCCAAAAAAGGGCAGTCTCATCGGCGTTAAAGACCTGTTCAGGCTTATGCCCCTGAAATCTTGACATTGTGCAGCGAAAAACGTTTTTTGAATCTTTCAAACCAGCCTTTACTAGCTACAAAGCTTGATTCGGGAGTGGTGCTCGTTCCTTCTCCTCCGTCGGCGGCCTTGAAGCAGTGACCGCGAATAATTGAAGCCGCGAATGGTGATGCCGCGAATAGCGAGGGTTTACTACTTCATTTCATATGCTATTGTACCATGATCACATTTGTCGAAAGCTTTAGCAAAATCCGTGTATATGACATCGTAGTTGTCATTGCCTTCCAGTGCATCTAGGATATTGTTATAGTGCTCTATTAGTTGTGATAGGCATGATCTACCTGATCGGAATCCGTGCTGATTTTCGGTGAATCTTTCCAGTGTCTCCAAGAAATCGTAGATTTTCTTTTTAACTATTCTTTCAAATACTTTGATGAGGTGAGACGTCAATGACACTGGTTCTTTGTTTGAGATCTATCACCTCCTTTATATATAGGGGCAATGTTTGCTCTTCTCAAGATGCTCGATATTTCCCCAATATCTAGGGATGTTCTCCATATCCAGTATGGTGTAGCTATTTCATTTTTACAATTTTTAATCAATAATGCATTCCAATTGTACGGATTTGCAGCTGAATGCGGTTTCATTTGTCCTATAGCTCTCGCTACATCTTCTGGGTAAAATCAAAGGCTGTTAGACCCTCTCCTTGCAATTTCTCTTGAAAGAATGCGTCTACAGTATGTCAGGTATCGCTTTGTCACTTTTAGGGGTACTGAAAACTGATTTATACTGGGCTCTCAATGTTTCAGATATTTCTTTTAGATCGTCAGTTAGTTCATTATTTCTCTTCCTTAAGAGCCCGATAGCGTCGCTTGTTTTTGTTTCCGTATTCGCATAGCTATATAAGTAATTTGGATTTTCCTTTATATATATATATATATATATATATATATATATATATATATATATATATATATATATATATATACACCTCATAACCTCGTAGCAGCTCCGTGCATTGGTCTGTCTTCAACACAGACAATGCTGGGGGACCTTGCCTCTAGGCACTCTCTGCCACGCATAGCCAGGTACACCGAGCTCAGCTGGTACCGTACTGGGCCAAGAATCTACAGTATCTTCTTTTGAAGACTTAACTTTGCCTGCTGTGGCGCTCCTGAGATTCTTTGGAAGCTGTTTAAAAAGCCTTGGCTCCCTGACAACCAAGCTATTTTCCTTCTGTGATGAATAGATCCAATGCCTCTCCCTTAATTTGGGGACACTACACTATATGTATATATATATATATATATGATGAATAAAACCACGAAGGAAAGGAAACACAAAATGGTGCTCAAGCGCTTTCGTCTAATGACATCCTCAGGAACACTCAGTGTTCCTGAGGATGTCATTAGACGAAAGCGCTTGAGCACCATTTTGTGTTTCCTTTCCTTCGTGGTTTTATTCATCATAAATATTTTTCACGTGTTACCTCCGTGAAATAATTTTCATATATATATATATATATATATATATATATATATGATGATAAAACCACGAAGGGAAAAGAAACACAAAGTGGTGCTCAAGCGCTTTCGTCTAATGACATCCTCAGGAACACTGGAGTGAAAGGATCGTTCAAGGCAATATATAGGTTACAAAAATAAACATATATATATATATACATAAAGTAAGTATAGAAAAAATTGTGGGAGGAGCAAACACATTTGTATGGGAAAATGACACTTTTAGCACTTTGGCCGAAATTCAATATAAATTCAAATGGCTTGTTTATGAAACAGGTCACAAAAGAATAAAGAAATAAAAATAAATATAAATATAAATTGGAAAAACAAAAAAAACAAAAACAAAAAAAATTACAAAATAATGCCTTAGTGATATATATGTCACAGCCTAAATAACCATAAAGAAATAAACCAACAGATAAAAAACCAAAATTGTAAGTGGAGTCTACAAATTCAAGCTCAAAAGGAAAGTTTACAATCAATTAAATAGATGATGCCAAATTGATATATATGTCACAAAGAAATAAAGAAATAAACCAAAAAAAAAATGAATAATAATAATAAATTGAAAAATAAATTTTAAGAGAGCACACCAATTTATAAGGGAAAAATTACCAAAGGTTTTTTAGTTGCGTCGGAGAGCTTCTTCACTTCGAAACATTTTGGATCGCAAAATTAAAAGTCTCATTCGAAATAGTCAGTGGAGTAAAAAAGCAAGCTCAAAATGTGTTGTGAACCTTTCTTCGAAAAACATTAGTGACGATGCAAAAAGTGCCCTTGGATTTGGTATGTCCTTTTTTATTGTTAAAAAACCTACTGCTTTACAAATTTGTCATAGTCTTGCTTGTTTTGAAAAACAGTGTAACCTTCCTCAGTCTTTGGTTAACATAGTTAAAGGCCTTGTCTATGGTGCTGCGAATATTTCTTACGAAGATAACTTTCCTAAACGTTTCCGCAATAGCCTTTCACAATTAAAAAAAGATAGTGAGCTCCATATTACTAAAGCAGACAAGGCTAACACCTTAGTCATTATGGACAAAGTGGATTACATTGGAAAGATGAATGAGCTGCTTCAGGACCCCGCCACATACGTGAAACTTAGGAAGAACCCGCAGGATGATGTCATCAAATCATTCAATAGTGGCTTGAAACGCATTCTCAAAGATCATAAGGACTTAATTCTCCTTTTTTTGTCCACTTCACCTTCTCTGCCTTACCTTTATGGTCTTATTAAAACCCACAAACCGGGTAACCCTATGCGCCCTATTATTAGCTCTGTGGGCTGTATTACCTATAAACTCTCCAAATGGCTTGTTAATGTTTTGTCCCCCATTCTTGGAACTGTCTCTGATTCACACGTAAAAAATTCCATGGATCTCACTGAAAAATTGAATAATGTTCGCATTAATACCAACGATAGATTGATCAGTTTCGACGTTTGTTCATTGTTCACAAAAGTGCCGATTGATGATATGCTTGACTTTCTCGCCCGAGAATTACATAACTATGATCTGCCATTACCTGCACACACTGTTTTGGAACTTATTAAGCTTTGTATCAAGGATTGTAAATTCACTTTCAATGGCGAGCATTATCAACAAGTTTTTGGGATGGCCATGGGCAACCCTTTGTCGCCCCTTCTCTCCAATATTTATATGGAGTTTTTTGAAATTACTTACATTCCGAGAATCCTGGGGGTTGGCATCCCTTGGTTGCGGTACGTCGACGATATTTTGTGTATCTGGCCCATGAATCGTGACCTGGATGACTTCCTCCTTCAGTTAAATGATCAAGTCCCCTCCATTAAATTTACTTTAGAAGTGGAACAAGACAACTCAATCCCGTTTTTGGATTTGCGTGTTCATAGGGATAGCCCGGGTTTTAAGTTTAGTATCTATCGGAAAAAAAAAAACAATTTGTCCTACGTACACTTTTACTCTGGACATGACACCCCTATTAAAAAGGTCATATTTTCCTCAATGTTTCTCCGCGCTATTAGGATCGCCAGTCCGGAATACATCGATGCCGAATTGGAAAATATCAACAGTATTGGAAGTGAGTTGTGTTACCCATCTGCGTTCATGGAATCTTGTCTTAATAAGGCTAAACGAACCTTCTATCGTGTGAATAATAACACTCGCACCTTGTCAAAGAATATTTTAGTACTTCCATTTTTCCCGGGCTTCTTAGGCATTGCTAATGTACTTAAACTTTTGGATATCAGTGTAGTTTTTTCATATAACAATATTGTGAAAAACATCATAGTAAAAAATAGCCCTACCAATAATTTAGGCATTATCTATAAAATTGGGTGTAAGCAATGTGATTCCTTTTACATAGGTCAGACGGGAAAGGATTTGCAAACGCGTGTAAAACAGCATCAATATTCCGTTAGAACGGGACAGTTGTCCAGTGCCCTTTTTATCCATTTGTCAGAGTTATCCCATTGTATTGATTGGAATAATGCTTCAGTTTTGTTTCACTCTAGCAACATTGTTAATAGAAATATTCTTGAGTCGGCTATAATTCAACTTACAAATAACCTTAACATGAGTAAAGGTCTGTTTCAACTCGATCCCGTTGCTCTGAATTCCTTCAGAATGGATTTAAACAAAAAGGGCAGGATGCTAAATCTGTGGTAAAAATTTGTTTTTGTCTCTGTTTCCTTATAAATCTGTATGTTTCTCTTACAATTTTATTTTTCAATTTATTGCTGTATGCGTGTATATGTATGTATGTATGTGTATGTGCGTATGTGCGTGGTCATTGCAGTTAAGTATATATATATATATATATATATATGTGTGTGTGTGTGTGTGTGTGTATGTATATGTGTATGTATATGTATATATATTTAGTTATGCGGGTATACATGTGTAGTTGTATTATTTGTAATTTTTCCAATTTATATTTATTTTTATTTCTTTATTCTTTTGTGACCTACCGATTTTTCAGGCAATAATTATAAAAACCTTTGGTAATTTTTTCCCTTATGCATATATATATATATTCTTTATATATTGCGTTTATATTTCCTATATATACCTTATATATGTTGTATAATTTTTATAGTTCTTTATATATCATCTAGGCATCATTGTGTTTTCCAATTTATATTTACTTGTACTTTTTTATTCGTTTGTGACCATAGTATGCATGATTCAGACAATAACTAAAAAACCTTTGGTAATTTTTCCCTTATAAATTGGTGTGCCTCTCTTAAAATTTATTTTTCAATTTATTATTATTATTATTTTTTTTTTTTTTGTTTATTTCTTTATTTCTTTGTGACATATATATCAATTTGGCATCATCTATTTAATTGATTGTAAACTTTCCTTTTGAGCTTGAATTTGTAGACTCCACTTACAATTTTGGTTTTTTATCTGTTGGTTTATTTCTTTATGGTTATTTAGGCTGTGACATATATATCACTAAGGCATTATTTTGTAATTTTTTTTTTTTTTTTTTTTTTTCAATTTATATTTATTTATTTTATTTTTATTTCTTTATTCTTTTGTGACCTGTTTCATAAACAAGCCATTTGAATTTATATTGAATTTCGGCCAAAGTGCTAAAAGTGTCATTTTCCCATACAAATGTGTTTGCTCCTCCCACAATTTTTTCTATACTTACTTTATGTATATATATATATATATATATATATATATATATGTTTATTTTTGTAACCTATATATTGCCTTGAACGATCCTTTCACTCCAGTGTTCCTGAGGATGTCATTAGACGAAAGCGCTTGAGCACCACTTTGTGTTTATTTTCCCTTCGTGGTTTTATTCATCATAAATATTTTTCACGTGTCACTTTCGTGAAATAATTTTTCATATATATATATATTAGTGGTGGACCGGATATCCGCATCATTTTTAACATCCGAATCCGCTTCCGCACTTCTGACTGCGGATGTTATGCGGATATTACCTCTAATAAATTATGCAATTTACAATTAAATTAGCTTATAAAGTAGCTTATAAGGCCCAGTCATGCACATTTCATGTAAAGTATTAATTAGTAATGAACAAACAACTATGTAAACCTGAAAATATAAATACGTGGTAACACAGAAAATTTAATGAAACTTGTTTCATTGAATTTTCTGTGGCTGAAACTCTTGAAAAAGTTATTATTTTTATCATAATGAAAACATTAATATTAATTTTAATTCTTATGCATTGCCTGCCATAATAGTAATATCACAAAATTTGAAAAACTATGTAAGATATTCATAATTCTATATTATATTGATAGATTAACTAAATACCCGCATCCGCATCCACAGATGTTGAAAAACTGACATCCGGTCCACCACTAATATATATATATATATATATATACAGGGCGTCCCAAAAAAATGTATACACACTTTAAATAATTATGAAGGCAGTGTTTATTAAAATACATTTCATTTTCAAAATGTAATAGAATCTACAGACATTATTTAATTGTTTTGTCAACGCCTGTTTTCAAACTGACGTCCGTTCTGGTCCAGGCACTGCTGATAACGCGAAGCAATGGAATCGCAAACATCACGAAACATTTCGTTTGGTATTTGTGTGCATTCTCGTTCAATGGCTGCTTTCAATTCAGCGACTGTTGCAGGTTTTATAGCGTAGACTTTGTCTTTTAAGTATCCCCAGAAAAAAAAGTCTAGTGGTGTGAGGTCTGGTGAACGCGGAGGGTATTCTACGAAACCCCTTCGTCCAATCCACATCCACATCGTGCCAAGTACCACTCGCAATACTCCACTCTTCGGTCCGGATCATCATCTTCATTAATAGCATGGACTAATCTTGGAATGTAACTTTTCCATTGACAGCGCTTCAAAATGCGTTGGACAGACGATTCTGAAATTCCTACCTCACGACTCGCTTGCCGCACAGATTTTCTTGGACTTTGGTGATACGTTTCCAGTACTCTTTCTTGCTTTGTGGGGCTTGTCGATGTCCGTGGTCTTCCGGAACGCTTCTTGTGGACATTCTGAACAGTTCCATCGGCTTCAAACTTATCTCTAATTCGAGTGATGGTAAGTCGCGTTGGTGGATCTGTTTGAAACTCCCTCCTAAACTGTCTTTGCACTTCAACTGCGTTTTCACACTTCCAGTAGCATTTTAGAATGAATTTCCTTTGTTCAAAGCTTAGTCTGACTGCCATTATTAATTCTAATGGGTTTAACTTGGAAAGAAAGAAACATCAATTGAGCTATCAGCTGTTAAAGTGTGTATACATTTTTTTGGGACGCCCTGTATATTCATATACAAGTATACTGTATATGGGTACCCAAAGTGGCCTAGTGGTTAAGACACTGGGCTGCTGATGGGGGCGTGGTTCGGATTCCACGTTAAACTGTAGGTCTAAGGTGGAGTGAAAAGCTTGACCTTCGTCAGAATGAACAATTCGGGCGGAAGCTAACCAAAGGTTATATTGATATTGAAACCAAAGGTTATATATATATATATATATATATATATATATATATATATATATATATAGTAGAGGAACAGACAACTACAGACAGAAAACAGACAAAGAACAGCCATAGGAATCCTTTTCCCCGCCATTCTAAAACATTCTTAGAAGACACGTGGTTTCAAAGAATAAATAAAAAAACAATGACGCTAGCCTCGAAACAACATAACGGACGCCTGGGGACGCTTCTCAGAGTGCCGCAGAATTCAAATGTCCCTAAGGTTATATAAGGCGCAATTTACTGCCATTCACTGATTTCACTCTCCTATCATGCGTCCATTTCGTAAGTCCACTCTACACGCAGTTTCCCTACATCAGCTTTAGCAGGTACCAGATCAAGGCCCACTTCAACATATTTCATTCAAGAAACGAAGCATCACTTGAAGTAAGCTATAAATCCATCCTGCAATAAACCACACTACTGCCGTAGGCGCCCCTGTGTTTTCCTCACGTCATTTCGACCGGTTTTCAATTATCCTCGAGGGCACCGGAAAAGTTCAACACGCTATAAGAAACATCCTTAAGGAGGATACGATACGTGAATTTTCTCCGAAGCTACAATCCCGCCATTTTCATCTCTGTTCATCCTCCATCACTTTACGAAAAGCGGCCGTCAACGAAACTCCAGTAGGCCCGCATCCGCTCTCACGAAACTCACTATGTATGAAACAACGGACGGTCAACGACACCTCGAGCTTACAGTAATAGGTCCACCTTCGACACTTCTTCACCAGAGGATTTCGACGTCCCGGTAAGCTAAGTGCATCTTTTCTAAGTAACTCTCGTGAAGCCTACATCAGCCTACTGCCGAACGGTAGGCTATACTCCCAAAGTGTTTAATTAAGCGTTCTGACTCTCGTTAAAAACATAGTAGGCCTATTTCCTAATCCAAGTGACATTACAATACAATAATTGTGTATCACCCTGTTGTGGTGATATTTCGTATGGTTATTGATTGTGCATCAGACTAATTCTCTAATACAAACCACACTAGGCTTATTTCCTGTTCCTAGTTCAAGTGTCATTCCAATACCGTATGCGTGTACCATCCTGCTATTCTGTTCATTCATGTAATCCATAAATATTTTGCATCCGTTTATTTATGTGATTTATTTAAGCATTTCATTACTGATGGCCTAATCCTTTTACAGTGTACCAACTTACGTACATTTCTTCCAAATATCATTAGGCTGCAACATCTTGTGCTATGTTCCATTTATACATAACCACTTAGCATCATATAATTGCCGTTATATAAATGATATTCATATAACCACTGTCATAGCATTTCTTCCAATTATCATTAGGCTGCAGCATCTTGTTTCGTGTTCCATCTATGCGTAACTCTAGCCAACCTAATCAGTGTATTACGTCATCCATTCAGTGTACCGAAACGTACGTACATAATTTCTATTATAATAAGGCTGTATCATTTATTCCATGTTCCATTTTTGCATACCATTAGCCTACCATAAATGAATGTATTACTTGACAATTAAGCTCTTAATCATTTTACTTATTGGCTAAGTTCTATGTCATCTTAGCATAATATAAATGCCGTTAAATAATAGTTATTCACTAGAATTACTGTAAATCATTTGTTATTCACTGTGAACAAATAACAGATTTATTTTCTTAATTAAAATACAAAACAATAAGGGTTTTTTTTATAACCTTCATAACCTTATTAATACTATTTTGTTTGGGTGTAATCCAAGCTGGTGACCTCGAATCAATTCGTATAACGCAGATGTAATTACAGTAGGCCTACTCCATTAGGCACCTTCAACCGGTGATACTGTAAGACATCATAAATTGTTGACCCAGCCTGTCATTAACAATCAATCATTATATCAATTAATCATTAGCACCAAATTAATCAGCATCACCTCACTCGGCTAATATTAGGCCCACTATATATATATATATATATATATATATATATATATATATATATAAGCAAACAACCACAGGGAAAAGGAAAACGAAACACGAAATCCGAGTGTTTTCGTGATATATTCACATCTTCAGGGACAAGAACAAAATAGACAGAATTTACCAAGTAAATGAGTTAAATACACAAGCGAAAAATTCTCCAATAGGCAACTCAATTTAAAAAACAATAAAAAATCTTAAGATTTTTTCCCAATAAATAACTTAATCTAAAGGCCACTATAGTCCGAATAAGTAATGGTAAATGACAAATACCATAGTTTTTCTTTTTCATGATGCTAGCCCGACGTGGGCAACGGGTCACTCGCAAAGAGGCCCCAAAAATATAGCTTCCCTCACCAGCTATCTGCAAAGCAGATAGGATCCAGTTTTGGGACAGGATCTAGGGTTTAAAGCAGCCTAGCCCAGCTACATTTAGAACCAAAATATTAGCAAAAGACTCGCTGCCTTCACGTCAGATTGAATACATCAAAGAAAAAGGGGTGACTATTATATTTTTAGCCAGAAACC
The DNA here is from genome assembly GCA_023014485.1 of Bathynomus jamesi. Classification (NCBI taxonomy): domain Eukaryota; kingdom Metazoa; phylum Arthropoda; class Malacostraca; order Isopoda; family Cirolanidae; genus Bathynomus; species Bathynomus jamesi. Next base: position 531,533 of record JAJOZX010002473.1, read on the forward strand.
GGTGGATTTAATTATCCTAGAAGATTTAATTATTCTAGAAGAGTTCCTTGTTCCATGCACGGTCTGTGTGTATCATATATATATATATATATATATATATCTGGCGGCGCCAGGCTTTTGTGGATAATCAGGCTCAAACCTTTCAAGCATATATATATATATATATGTGTATATTTATTTACTGTGTATATATATATACATTTTCATGTATATACAGGGTGTCCCAGAATTAACTATCTATTTCAATGAAATCGGACAAATTTTTTAAAAACACTTTTATTTATGTTTATCATGTTTAATATGTGTTAAAAATGTATAATTTCTAAATTTTTTTCATAATTTTATTTTCATAATTTTTTTCATTATCTGGTCCAATGAAAGACCGTCTGAAGTCATAGAATGGCAAAGAGACTCTCCAAAAGTTAACGTGTGGCTTGGAATGACCAAATCCAAATTTATGGCCCATTCTTCTTTGCGGAGGCAACTGTAACAGGTACCGTCTACCTTGATATGCTTCAGCAGTTTCTCGAACCACAGCTTCTTGATGATGGCATTCTTGATAATTTTGTGTTTCAACAAGATGGAGCACCATAAATTTTGGATTTGGTCATTCCAAGCCACACGTTAACTTTTGGAGAGTCTCTTTGCCATTCTATGACTTCAGACGGTCTTTCATTGGACCAGATAATGAAAAAATTATGAAAATAAAATTATGAAAAAAATTTAGAAATTTATACATTTTTAACACATTTTAAACATGATAAACATAAATAAAAGTGTGTTTTTAAAAAATTTGTCCGATTTCATTGAAATAGATAGTTAATTCTGGGACATCCTGTATGATAATAATCATAATATTTGCTGTTCATGAGGATTGTCCCCTACTATACTATACATGTTTTACCGGATTGAAAAATATTAGCTTCCCCTGGATTAGAAAATGTAATTTAAATTAATTTAATTAATATTTTCTGTATCTATTTCGTAATACCAATATTAGAACAAAACAAAATTTGTTTATGAATTAACTGTATTTATTCTAATTTTATTTTGTGTGGTATCGTTATTAATATATTAAGCTGAAATGATGAATGGGCAAAAATGTTTTTTTTTTTTTTTAGCTCTTACACGTCTTCGAATAGGTCAATTAGAATATGCTGGGTTTCGGTAACTATTAACCTTTTCATACCCGAGTTATTTATTTTAACGTTTTTCCTATTTAAACCAAAATAATCATTCACATTGCAATGTTCGTTTGTCAAGCTCATGTTGCCATAAGGCCACGGATGGCGTTAAAGAAATCTTTTGCTATTTCGTTGAATTAACGGTTTTTATTTATTTTTGTTGCAGAACCCTATGAAAATGAATGTACAAGAACGGGTGATGGTGGTGACACTTCCGATTAAAGGAAAGCAATGCAAAGAAATTAGAGAGAGGTTTGAAAGAGCATTTCACAAGCCAGGTCCTACAGACAAGACAATTCGTGATTTTCTTAAGAAATTTAAAAGAACGGGATCTGTTCATGATGAGTCAAGATCTGGACGTCCAAGTGTCTCTGAGCATGCTGTAAATGCGGTACATAATGTTATCGATGAGCATCCAAGCATGTCAATTCGCACCACATCACGTAGACTCGGAATACCCAAATCAACTCTCGACAAAATTTTGAAATCGACGTTGAAGAAGAAAAGTTATCACATTCAGGTGCTTCATGACTTACATGAAGAGGATTATCCAAAGCGAAGTGTAATATCTACCGATCTTGTTGAACACATTCAGAATGAAAATTTAATGGACCACATTCTCTTCGGTGATGAAGCAACTTTCCACAAGTGTGGAAAGGTTAATTGCCATAACTGCCGCATATGGGCTAATGAAAAGCCAGTTGATTTCTATCAGTGTGAACGAGATTCTTCTGAAGTTACTGTCTGGTTGGGTATGACCAAATCTAGATTTACGGGCCCTTTTTCTCTGTTGAAGCTACAGTTACAGGGCTTATTTATCTGGACATACTTCAGTAATTCCTGGAACCCCAGCTTCATTCAGATGGCATTTTAAACACCGTCGTCTTTCAACAAGATAGGGCACCTTGTCATTACGCAAACATTGTTCGGGAGTACCTAAATGAACGATTTCCAAATCGATGGATCGGACGTGGAGGCAACAGGCCCTGGGCGGCTCGATCTCCTGACCTAACGCCCTTGGATTTCTTTGCATGAGGTTTTATCAAATAAAACGTCTATCAAACGAGGGTTACAGATCTGCAAGATTTACGTGCTCGTATCGTAACAACAGTTACAAAAATAACCCCTTTCATGCTCCAAAATGTGTTCTGCAATGCTGCTGACAGATTTGAACTCTGTAGAGATACTGATAGTGCTCATGTAGAATCATATGCTTAAGTATTCATTGAATGTATGCCTTCTATTATATTGTTATTGAATTTTACCCTTTTTGCTACGTTTTCATTAAAATAGATAGGGACTTTATAAACACCCTGTATATATATATCAGCAGAAGGCTGGTGCTCCAGAAATGCATGTTCTGCACGAACGCTTCCAGAAAGATAAAACTAGCGGGGGCCCACGAACACGATGGAACGCGCCGGAACGTTTTGTAAAGAGTGCCTTTTTTTCGTACTCGAATGTTTGTTTGTTTGTTTGTTTGTTTGTTTATTTTTCTCTAATGAAAGATCGTGAATGATGCCAGGAGGAAAAATTTTCCTTTTTTTGTCTGTTTTTGTCTGTTTTTGTCTCATGAAAGACCATGAAGGAAGGTGAGGAGGGTATTTTTTTTTTTTGAAAGACCATGATGGAAGGCGAGGATGAATCCTTTCTAATTTTTTAAATTTTAAATTTCTTTTCTCATGAAAGACCATGAAAGACACCTCATAAAGGGGGGACCATCATGAAGGACGGTGAAGGGGGGAATTTTCAAATTGATCCAATTTCCTCTCCCCAAATGCCATCATACTACTAAGGCAATATAAGATTTTCTCCTCTCCAAACAGGCACGCTCCCCAAAGGTCTTATATAATATGTAAACGACCCCTAAAAGAAATAGTCCAATTGACCATATTATTTGTATTATTGTATTACTGTAGCATAACAGAAATTGTAATATTATAATATTTATTGAATAAATAAATTTATAAATGTAAATAAATAAAAAATAAATACCTTCACAATAACTTAATGACTTCACATTGATTAAAATTCATTGTCTAATGTTCAACTATTAGTTCATTTATGTATTTGGAATTAATTAAGAATTTTTATTAATAATTCACGTTTATCTTTGATTAAGAGCCCAATAAATCCTCAAGCTTAAGGGCCAAATAAAATAAATAGTTCAATTTCACAATTATTTATTTTATGTTAAGTTTATTATAAAAACAAAAACTGTATTTAATTTATAAATAGAGTTATTCAATCATTCATTTATTCGAAGTGGTTGGAAGGGCTAAGCCTACGCCTCATTGTGGTAGTGTCGTGTTTGTGCCATCTGTAAGATTTCTTACTGCGTTGCGTGCGTCCCTTTATTTCGTTGTTCGTTGTTTTATAGCAAAATATTCACAATATTGTTTTGAGTAAATATGATAAAGTGGCAATCAGAGCCCTGTATGAACAGATAAGTTACTATGAGAGCCAAATTATCATTAACCGCGGCTGAAAAAAAAGCACTGTAAAGTACTTGTTGGCAAAGCTAAAGACTGCAGGTAGTACTGCTCGGTTAGTGGCCGGACACGCTCTCTTGTACGGCAGAAAACTTCAGTGTTCGGTGAGTTGCTCTGCACAAAAGATAATGTACAAGACACGAGCATGAGACGAAAGAGTGCCAAAACTGATCAGATTTGTCTTCCATCTGCATGAACCAATCATATCGTTTCCTCTCATTAGGCTCAGAGAGCGTTCTGCATGGACCGCCCTACATAGAACTGGGTAGAGGAGATATGTAGCTAGATGGAATCCATTGCTCTCTGAGACTAATAATAGGAAACGATACGAGTGGTCCATGCAGATCAAGGCCAAATATGATCAAGTTTGCCACACTTTTGTTTTCTCATATGAACTAGAATTCCAGCAGTTCGCTTCAGGAGGATGGAGAATTTGTGGATAAATGTTCAAACCCAAACTAGTGCAACCAAGTGTGAAATTCGGAAGTTGTGCTGTTAGCGGGTGGGCAGGCATTTGGCACTGAAAATAACTGACCCCGTGTTCGTAAAGAGACATCTTAATTCACAAGATTACAGAGCCATCTTGGATGAGAACCATCTGCCTTTCTTTCGGAAAGGAAACTTCACCTGGAGGACATGTTTCAAGAGGACCGTACAACATGTCCCTTACTCTGCTTTATTCTGTCAGGGCATTCTATTTTCTCAATGTCCGAATGTCGACAAAAGTCAAATGTAATTCCAGTAATTTAATTGAAGATTTTAGTTTCTGTAAAGTTGAGAGGCTGGTGTAATATGCTTATTTAAACATGATTATTAACAACAATCAGGCAAACTAGAACCTAATGAAACGTATTTCCCGCAGTCCATGTATTTAAGCCAAATACAAAATTTCATGACTTCTAAACTGTTAGCTTTAGTTAACACACACACACACACACACATATATATATATATATATATATATATATATATATATATATATATTATACTGTATATATATATATGTATGTGTGTGTGAGAGACCAAAGGTATATATATATGGGATTGAACTCAGAATGGCCCCCTGAGGTTTTTTCATGATACACACAGACCGTGCATGGAACAAGAAACTCTTCTGGGAAAATTAAATCCACTTAGTCCGAATAAGTAATGGTAAATAACAAACACTATAGTTTTTTCTTTTTCATGATGTTAGCTCGACGTGGGCAACGGGTCACTCGCAAAGAGGCCCCAAAAATATAGCCTCCCCCACCAGCTATCTGCAAAGCAGAGAGGATCCAGCTTTGGGACAGGATCTAGGGGTTACAGGCTACAGCTACACCTAACCTACTATATCCAGAACCTCAATATAAGCAAAAGACTCGGTGCATTCACGTTACATTGGTTTTTGGCTAAAAATGCAATAGTTACCTTTGATGTATTCAATCCAACGCGAATGTGAGTGAGTCGAATTGCGCGCGATACTTCGCTACGCTATCAAGCATCAATTTATTGCTTCAGAGAGAGTTTGCGATAATTAATACAGTAATGTAGTGCAATTCGTAGCAGTGTAAATAGTGTACATATTAATTTCAATAGTGTATTGTTTAAAAGTAATTAAATTAATGTTCATTTAATAACATTGGTCGACAAAACCGAACTTTTTTCTCTCGTCAAAGATGGATACACACTTTTCTAGACCATGTTTGTACGCTGATTCCAAATCTGTTTTCGGCTTTCCTCTAGCACATCTAGTTATCGAAATATGACTGGTGTTAATTTCAGCACAATTTGTCGTAAAATTACAACTTTATTCACAAAAAGAAATGTACACCAACCTAAAAACGTTGCGAGTACGATTTTCTTTTGTAAAACTTGTCCGTATCGTCACGGTACAACATCCAGCAGTAGTCTGCCAGCATACTTTCGTTCTAGAAACCTTGGTAGCGATTTTCCACTAACTGAATGTCTTGATGGAAGCGTTCCCCCTGTTCGTCACTCACCGCGCCAAAGTTTTCGGGAAAGAAATCTAGATACGAATGTAAAAAATGTATTTTCAAGGACATGCGACAGCCCATTTCTTGATATGCATCGAGCATTAAGGCATTGAGGCTTTCTTCAAAGCCTCCATCCTGCAGAACCTCCGTGATTTGGGGCCCCACAAAGATTCCCTCCTTCAATTTCGCGGCACTCATGTTTGCAAATTTCTCAACAAGGTATCGAAACCCTCTCGAATTCGCCTTACCTATCGCTTTCACAAAATTTTTCATTAAGCCGAGCTTAATGTGGAGAGGTAGCAGGAAAATCATCTTTGGATCAACTAAAGGAACACACTGGACACTGTCCGTTCCTGTCTCGTAAGTGCTTTTTTGATGCCAGTCACGTCTGATGTAATGATCCGCGGTAGCACAGCAGTCCCATAGGCATAGGAAACAACAATATTTCGTGAACCCTCCTTACATGCCCATTAACATACCAATGACTTTGAGATCACCACAGATATTCCATTGGTGAGTGCTGTATTGGATTGCTTCGAGTAATATATTCATGTTATCGTACGTCTCCTTTAGATGAACGGAGTGGGCGATCGGGATGAACGACTTTAAGTTTCCGTTATGCAGGAGATCCGCTTTCAAGCTTCGCTATGAGGAATCAATGAAGAGGCGCCACTCAGATGGTGTATGTACCTGTGACACGTTCTCGAAAAGACCATTGATATCAAAGCAATAGCAGAGCGGACCATCTACTGTAAAGAATGTCGCCAAATCATGGTTTCGTTTTCGATAGTGACACACTCGGACGTTCTTCTCAAGTAAGTGTTTTTGCTTGAGTCTGGAGGAGAGAAGTTCTGATTTCTCTTTGGAGAGGGCTAGGTCTCTAATGAGGTCATTCAACTCGTTTTGGGTAAGCCTCTCCGGTTCCGATTGCTCTTCGTCAGGTGTGTAGTCAAGATCGGCCGAAGGTCCCGCATCTCCGCCAATCGCACCTTCGTCGGATTCCCTCTCGTCTTCTAAAGAATCGAGTCCATGCTGTGGAGGTACCGGAATCGGCATCGTGTCATCGTGAGGGATCAGTCTGACCGCAGTCTACGTTCGGATAAACGATGTTATGCTTGTTCTTCACGGAGAATCCAGTTATGTTAACATTGCAAAAGTAACAATCGCCATGATGGTCTCTCGGCTCCCTCTATATCATGGGTATAGCGAACGGCATCGACTTTTTCTTTTGGTTCAACCAGTCACATAATCCATTCGAACAAGTGGTACAGATAACATGTGGCGCCCACGCCTTATCTTGGTCGTCTAGTGGACAGCCGAAATATAACCGGTAAGTTTCCCGAAGATCCATCGTGATTGTACGCCGTTGTGATTTAGTCGCGACGAGCCGCGCACGTAACATAAATTGTCAGGGTGATTTTTACACTTTCAAGGCATGATGATCGATGAGTGGGTTGATGTATATCACCTAAAGAAATAAAATGTGTAAGTGGGCGACACAAAACAAAACACAACACAACTAGACATGTGACTGTTACGCCAAAGAATAAAAGGGTGTACATGTGCAACGTTTGCAAATTTGTGACCAGCAACTGCTCTCACCTAAAATACCACAAGACAACCTGCAGAAAACCTAAGTTGAAAGACAAAATGCCATACATGAGGGTACAGAAACGGTAAAGCAAAAACCTACACCGAAGCTGCAACGACAAAATACTCCGCTACATGTATAAAGAATGCATATTATATATTGCATATATAGTATTATATATTATATTATATATAGTTATATGCATATTATGTACAGTATATTATATAGTATTATATTATATATATATTATATTTATTATATATATTATGATCTGTCTCATCTCGAAAACTAGACGTGTTAGAGGAAAACCGAAAACAGATTTGGAATCAGTGTCCCAACAGTTATCTAGCCCACCCATAATTTTATCTGATGAAAAATAGTTGTTGGCCACTGTAATTGTTTTAAGAAATTTTATGCAGTAATTAAAGTTCAGTAAACTAAAATTTTACAAATGCAAATGCAAGAGGAAATTCGTGAGGAGCATAAGGTAGGTGCAGGTTGTCAATTGTTTTTGGTTCATTATATTTTACAGATTATATTCTAAATTTGGTTCTTTTTATGATTTATGATTTCTGTATTAATACATTATATACGTGTATTTAGATAAAGTACTCTTCTGTATGCATCCAAAAATATCGAGTTCTAGTGTGAATTAACATCAGAGACGGGTCGAAAAAGGGGGGGGAGAATGGGTTCATACAAAGTTCGAATTAGCATCAGAGACAAGTTGAACTAGGTTAAAAAACTAAAATTCGTAGTAATTCGTACTTTCTCAGTATTTCGACAAGGGTGGAGCCCCAAATCTGTCGAATTAGCGAAGGGTTACTGTATCTCTTTATATACTCTCTCTGTGTACACACACACACACACGTGTATATATATATATTATAATATAATATATATATTATATATATATATATATATATATAGTAAAGACAAGGCGAAAATATACAAAATTTGAAATAATTAAATATTGTAATTAAGGGTGTAATGCGTTCGAAATTGAACTATTTTCCTTTCGAAGTCCATTAAACAGTTCGATATTTAATTTAAATAATTAAAGAGCGTCGCTGTCATTATAATAATAATAATAATAATAATAATAATAATAATAATAATATAATAATAACCTTCATAAAAACAGCTTTTCACCTTCTAGAAACAAGTTTAATATTTATGAAATAATTGGAGTGCACTATAGCATGAACTAAGACTTGAATTGCCATGTATACGAGTATATACTCGTACTTTCTCATGAAATCATTATTAATTCAGAGATTTTTCCCTGCAGACAACTAGAATTTCGCTAATTTCTCTCGAGACTTGACGGTGTTTCGTTATTTGTACATTGTTAATCACATTTACATTAAAAGCTTTATTAGCAGACCTACTTTAGTTACCCTTATAGGTAATAGGTTTAATATGGGTTCCTATATATAATACTCGTTCAAAATTTAAAATACATTTCAACTCTGATGACTCGCACAAATATCAGATCCAAATCCGTTGCAGAATCCAATTAAAAATGTCGAAATAAGATCCCGATTCTAATTTTATTTCCTGCAATAACAGTTTGTGGGTCAATTTCTTTTCCCAACTGAAGACGTTCTACGATAAATATTTTAAAAGAAAATTTCTTAATTAAACCTATTCGAGTGAAAATAACATTTAATTACTCGGAGATGTAATGCATAAGTACATAATATGCTGAAACTGATTTCGCTTTATACCTTATTCAAACCAATTGCAGGAGATTGTAGACACCAATCGACAAGGGAAGTACTCCGGGGGTGGGGGGGTGGGGGGGAGACGTTAGACAGAAAATAGGGAGAGCTGGAACTCCCGTTCCTCCTGTCACTGTTCTCCTTAGCTGGTCTTTTCCGTGTCTCATCTACCCTGTGAGCAGTCCAGAAAGCTCTCAAACACACACTTCTCTCCATATTCTTCACTACATATACATACATCTTACACACTACATAATCTTTTCAAAATTAAAAAAAAAATAGCATCAACTTCAAGAGCCACGGAGTCCCGTGGGGAGGGAACCATAAATGACCCCACTTCTGGCTCCCCCAATGCCAATACCAGGAACGCAAACCCGGGTTGCGGGGCTGGATCTGCTACCGCCCATTCTATCATAGATATTCCCGAACTCGAATCTTCCAAATTCTATACCCTCTGGCTACGGCCTACATGCCAATTTCAAACTAAATACATCTGTGCTGTTTACCTTTCCCCTAATTCTACTGGCTATCAAAAATTCTTTGACAAACTCACTCCCAAAGTGGAATACATTCTTTCCAATTTAGGAGATTTCAATGTTCACCACCACCTTTGGCTTTCCTCCCATGTCATTGCCATCCGTGATGTAATAGTTTACAACTTTTATATCCTAAATGACCTAGAACAGAGTGCACAGCACCCTACTCGTCTCCCCGATCACCTTGGAGATAGGCCCAACATTCTGGATTTATTTCTTACCTCCCATCCTTCTTCTTACGCTGTGAAACTTTTTTCTCCGTTGGGCTCCTCCGACCACAATCTTACATCTGTTTCCTGTCCTATCGCTCGAATTCTGCATTTGGATCCTCCCAAGAGGAGGCACCTTTCACACTTCGGCGCCGCTGACTAGGAGGCCGTTAGTCAGTACTTATGTGATTTCCCATGGAACGATTACTGCTTTCGTGGTCGGGGCCTTTCCGAGTGTGCTGAGCGCATCACGGAGGTGATTCTGACGGGCATGGAGGCGTACATTCCATATTCTATCCCTACTACTAATGCAAAAAAGCCCTTGGTTTAACTTTACTTGTTTAAATTGTTATCGGCAACAGAGAGGAGGCTTTCAGACGGTACCGTCGCTATCTAACTTCTGACTCTCACTTAGCTTATATTTCTGCCAGGAATCGTGCAAAATTTGTTCTTTGACTCGCCAAAAATTCCTTCATCCAACAAAAATGTGAAAATCTATCCAATTCTAATTCTTCTCGCTCTTTCTGGCATCTAGCTAGGAACCTCTTCAACAACTTTACTTCCTCTTCTTTCCCTCCTCTTTTCCATTCCGACGGCTCAGTTGCTCTCTTCTCCTGATAAAGCTGACCTCTTCGCTCAAACTTTCGCTTACAATTGAACCCTGGACGATTGTGGTGCTGTTCTTCCATCCTGTCCTCCCTCTGACTTTATTATGCCTGAAATTAGAATCCCTTCCAAAGATGTTCTTTGTGCCCTATCTGTGTCCTATCTGGACTCTTTCGTCTTTGTCTCTCATCTGGTACTTTTCCTTCCTGTTCGAAGTTCGCTTTCATTCACACTGTCCCAAAGAAGGGTAACCGCTCTTAACCCTCCAACTATCGTCCAATTGCTTTGATTTCTTGTCTTTCGAAAGTTTTTGAATTTATCCTTAATAGGAAGATTCTTAAACACCTCTCTTCTCACAATCTTCTTTCAGATCGTCAGTATGGGTTCCGCAAGGGATGTTCTACAGGCGATCTTCTTGCATATCTCTTTCGGGATTTCGGTGAAACTTTGCTCTTGAGCCAGACATATCAAAAGCTTTTGATAGAGTCTGGCACAAATCTTTAATTTCGAAACTGCCCTACTTCGGTTTCTATCCTTCTATCTGTTCCTTCATCTCTAATTTCCTTTCTGGACGATCTATAGTTGCGGTTGTAAATGGCCACTATTCTTCTCCTAAGGCTATTAACAGTGGTGTTCTTCAATGTTCTGTCCTGTCATCCACTCTTTTTCCTTTTATTTATTAATAATTTTTTAATTCGTAATTCCTCTCCTATTCACTCTTATGCCGATGATTCCACTCTTCACTTCTCCACCCACTTCACAAAGCGTCCCTCACAGCAGTCACTTCATGATTCGCGTAGGATGGCTTTGGTATACCTTACCTCTGATCTTTCTGCTATATCTGATTGGGGCAGAGAAAACCTTGTGGCTTTTAATGCCTCAAAAATTCAGTTCGTCCATCTGCCTACTCGTCACAGTCTTCCACACGACTATCCCCTTACCTTCAATAACACATATCTCACTCCTTCCTCTTCTCTTAACATTCTTGGCGTTTCCTTTTCTCATAATCTTTCCTGGAAAGATCACATATACTCTCTTTCTAAAACAGCTTCTAAGAGGTTAGGTGTGCTATACTGCCTCCGCAGTTTTTTCACCCCCACTTAGTCGTTTTCTCTGTACAGGGGCCTGTTCGCCCCTGTATGGAGTATGCTTCTCTTGTGTGGAGTGGCTCAACCCATACAGCCGTACTTGACCGGGTGGATTCAAAGGCTTTTCGTCTCATCAATTCCCCGCCTCTTACTGATTGTCTTCAATGTCTCTCTCTTCGCCGCAATGTTGCCTCTCTTTCTCTTTACTATCGCTATTATAACGGATATTGCTCTTCTGAACTCTCTAACTGCATGCCTCCTCCTTTAAGGAGAACATGCAGCACCAGACTTTCTATATTTTCTCATTCCTTTTCTGTCCAACTCTCTAACGCAAGGGTTAGTCGGTATTTTCAATCTTTCATCTACTCAATCAGTAAACTCTGGAACAATGTTCCTCAATCCATCTTTCCTCCTATCTATGACCTCCCATCTTTCAAACGTAGAGTGTGCAAGCATCTCTAAACTCCTGGACCTTGATTCTGGCTCTCTTCTTCTATGTGGAGGCGCTTTTGCTGGCATTTGCCCTTGGCCTCTCCTTCCTGCATTAAAAAAAATCCAGACTCAGGCAAGCGTATAAGTTTATTGCTTATGTACGATTTTGTGTCGCATCTTCTGATAATATATTTGCAATGCTTAAATACAAATTGATAATCGTTTTTAAGAATAAAGAAATAAATATATTATTTTTGTTAATTGTTAAAATGTTTCTAGCGAAGATTCACAAGAGTGCAATGGAGATCTTAAAGTAAAAAATACAAAATTACTTTTCTTTCTCCTGACAGTTAACAGCATTTCGGGAAAAAGATTCTGTATCAAACTGCAATTAAAGTCCTTTAAAAGAGCGAAGGAAACAGTTAATTGTTGTTCACAAATAAAGAGAAACTATTGCTTCCATTATTTGTAGATATTAGAAATAATTACTGTATGTGTAAATAATAATTTGCAATTACTGTAAAACACCTTCAGAATGAAATTAGGAAATTCAATAATAAGTGGAAAACCAAGAGCTAGTGGGGCTCGAACCAGCGTTTCAGAGTCAGCGCTCCTAACGATCACGCTATCCAGAAACCAGAAAAAGGTTAGTAGTATGGGCGAAAAAGGAGAGAGTGCAGTGCAATTGAAAATGTTGAACAATGTTGCATAAAGTATGCAACAAAAGGGGGAGGGGGAATGTTGCAAGATGTTATTCAACAAAGGGGGAGGGGGATGTTGCAAGAGCAATAAGGGTTATGCAACTTGGAGGCGGAGTTATCCCCCAAGAGAAAGAGAGGAGGAGAGAGAGGAAGAGAGGTGTTCACCCGGCAGGAGACAAGCGCAGATTTAGACTTCAGCCGAGCGGCCGTTGTCTTAATATGTTCCTAATCAGCCAGTTGGCTTATCTGGCTGAGCTGCCAGATTGCGCTATTTATTTAATTAAAGCATATATTCTGGCTTAACCAGCCATTTGACTTAGAAGGCGTAAATAGCTTGTTCAGGTGTACAGTATTGAGTTGCCAGATTGCGTTTATTCATTTAATTAAAGCACATATTCTGACTTAACAGCCAGTTGACTTAGAAGGCGTAATTGGCTTGTTCAGGTGTATATTATTAGGGTTGCCAGATTGTGCTATCCAGATATATTTGGCAGTTGGTTTAGAAATCCGTTTTAGAAGGCAGCCATTTGCTGTAATTAAATGTCGTGTACAACCAAAAGAATTAAATAAAACACCATTACATCATTCTGTTTATTTAGATGAATTAATGGATTCAATTTCACGAAATATATAGAAAATAAATATACAATGAATATATATGATAAAAAATAATAATAGCATAAGAAATACGAAAGATGAATATACTATATGTCCCACAAAAAAGTACACCCAACTTTAGATTGTACTAACTCCTCCAAAAATTGAGATATTTTGGTTCTGTTTGTTTGATTTAATAGAGCAAATTATTCTTTGTTAACGTTCAAATTTATTCATGTTTAAACGATTTAGTGTTTAAGCATCTGCTTTTAACTGAAGGGTACAACAAAATGGATTGCGCAAAATTGGTCAATGAAAAAATAATGTGTGTGCTATCGATGTAATGAAAAGACAAATACATAATAATAATACTTTAACATAATTTTAATAAGATACAAAGCAGATTTTTCTTTATTCCTTATTGCAAAAGTTATGCTTGGTTTCGTTTTCTTTCAACATGACCGCCATTCCTATCGATACAAATCTGGAGTCGAGCTCTCATCTTCCCCATCACTCTTTTGATAAGATCTGCATTGTCTTTTAACAAGTTGATTTCAGCTGTGATGCGAGTCCTCAAATCATCTAAATTGATAGGTTGTGATGCAAATACTCTATTTTTCAAATGACCCCATAAAATGTAATCACACGGGGTCAAGTCAGGGCTTCTGGGAGGCCATTCAATGTCATGGCCTGTAGCAATTACTCTTTGGTGGAAGACTTCCTGCAAGCGTTCCTTCACAATAACTCTCCTGTGAGCAGGAGCTCCGTCTTGCACCCACGAAATACGATTAAATCGGTTTCCATAAGTAATACGTATTTGTGGAAGGATTTCTCGGTCTATCATTTCTAGGTAAGCTTCACCATTTAGATTACCATCGTAAAAGACCGGGCCAATTACCGCTCCATTACCGCACAGTCCTACCCAGAGAGACAGTTTTGTCTAGAGTTATTCTTTTCGTAGATATGATTGTCAGGTGGATGATTTTTTGGTGCATACTGACGGCAGATTTGTCTGTTCACTAGACCATTCATAAAAAAGGCCGCCTCATCTCCAACCACTAATTGTTCCGTGAATCTTCCTGGTTTTTCAAGAAACCACTTGGCAAATCTTAGGCGGCGAGGTAGATCTCCTTCAATGAGTTGATGTCGAATTTCCATTCTGTATGGGTACAAATTCAAATCCTCACGAACTATTCGATGAAATGACATGCGTGAGAGTTCTGTACCATTTCGCCTGGTGGACACTTTTGGATGTCTCTCTAATAAATGCCGAACATGCTGAATGTTCTCGTCTGTTCTTGCCGTCTTCGGATGGCCTGAACGTCCTTTGTTCAAATTGAGGACCGTTCCTTCTTCTTTGTATTTCCGAACATTCTTCAAAATTGTATGTTTAGTTGGAGAAGCTCTATCGGGAAATTGCAGTTCGAAGGTATTCTGAACTTGTTTTAAGCTTTTAGTTTGCAGATAAGTTGTGACCATGAGAACGCGCTGCCTTCGTGTAAACTGCTTGATAAGGGTTTCAAAGATATTTATAAATTTAGTAATTCAGATTCTTCATTTATATGTATGACTCGTATTTAAAAAAAAATTTGCAATATCCTTCGACGTAAAAAGTAGCACATTGGTTAAAGCAAGAGGAGCTATCTGGCTGGGAGAAATGATCATTCCGCGCAACCCATTTTGCTGTACCCTTCAGTTAAAAGCAGATGCTTAAACACTAAATCGTTTAAACATGAATAAATTTTGAACGTTAACAAAGAATAATTTGCTATATTAAATCAAACAAACAGATCCAAAATATCTCAATTTTTGGAGGAGTTAGTACAATCTAAAGTTGGGTGTACTTTTTTGTGGGACATATGGTACATATACATTTATACTAAATAATTAAATATATTGAAAATAATAATATACGAAACGTATAATCAATTCCATATTAGTACAGGAAATATATATATATATATATATATATATATATATATGGGATGAATTTCACAATAAAACACGTGAAATGAATAAATGCTGCAAACCCACAAGGAAAAAGAAAATGAATTCCCTGACGAGGTGTAGCTTTGAATACACGAAAGGCCTTGGAATCGTTTTTCTTTTTCCTTGTGGGTTTGCAGCATATATATATATATACACACAATTAAATAAATAAATATACATCAAAATACTTTGTTCTACGGCGCAAAACGCTAAACTCACACGCAATCGAGTCTACATTCACATCGTTATTACTTTGCACTACAAGGTAAAACCGTACAAGCAATACTTCACCGCTCAAGTTATACGAATGCCTATACTCGATATAAATGGCTTTCATATCGTTCAATACTATTTTTTTGCCCACTTCACATTTGGTTGGCAAGTTATCTTTAAACACGGCTAGAATACAATCAAAAGCAAACACAAAGAGTTCATCGTTAACCACAACATCATTATTAAATACAAGTTTATAAACACTCCTTTCCAATCGAAGGTTTTTTCTTAACGTCTCGAGCTTTTCAATCGTGAATTCTTCTTCACTCTGCATAGCGGCAATTGAAATAATCTTCCAAGTCGTAACGACAGCTATTCATAATATAGAGATACAGCTCTTCAGGGTGAACAGCGTAGGCAAGCTCTGCCCTGTTGCGCTCAAGTGCTTTGTACCAAAGTTCAGGATATTTCGAAGAATCAAAACCTTTTAAATATGCATCCAGCTCTAGGCCATTCTCGCCTTGTTCATTCCTACATTCGATAAATCCTTCGAGCAGAGCGGTGTATGCGTATTCAAGAACCGTGTCAAAATAAATCATATCCGAAACACGAGCGTCTAATATAGGCTTCAGCTTGCGGAATCCTACGATTTCAAACATTCTCTCGAGGATGAAACGGTTTCACGTAGGGACAAGAACGTTATTATCAGATGCATTCTTCCACATCAGTCGTATATCAATGTATGGCTGATCGTTATTTACACACAACGTACAAACAACGGCATATGAGGGGGCGTCACTAATCTGCTCTCTTCTTGTACCTACACCTGCAGGTATTTTATAATGGTCCTCTCCACACTTCTCAACTATCACGAAGACTCTATTCATCTCCTCAACACTTAAATAAATAACATTACGTTTATCAGAGTTTGCTTGCGTGCAAATCGTTTCAAGTACATAGTTAATGGTGTCAGTTTCACGCCTGAACACGCGCAATGAATTCGTCACGGAGATATCGTACGAGGCGTTAAGAATGCTTCTCAAAGGAAGTTCTATGGTATTCGCACGTCTACTCGGTTCAAGCTCTGAGATGACAATGAGCCACAGGTGGACGGATCGGCTCGACGGGCGGAGTGAGTCACGCTGATGAAACGTGTACGCGTTTGTTCGAACTCGTGTGTTTCGGAGGGTGAGGTACACGGGTGGGCGGCTCTGGGGGGAGCGAGTCACACCATAAACTGCTGAAGCGTGTACAGGCTTGTTCGAACTTGTGCCCATTGGACAAACAGAATTTTCCGCTACATGAAGCAATACCGGCTTTAATGTTTTATCACTCACCAGACGTTCATTTCCACAAACTAAACATCTTCACAATCCGGTGCACTATTTGAGAGAAACATATCCCATATTTATCCTTTTTGTTTAACAAGCGATACTCGTTTCTAGTCTGTTAAAAACTCACACAGCCCATTAGCCACAACTTCACTACAAACCTCGTCATGATATATATTAATATAGTGGTAAAAATACATAAGATTCTCCATGATGACAAGATTTACATTCTCAACCGTAGGGTACCCGTAGTCGGTATGATGTAACATGACAATATCGCTTGTCACACCACTCATCAAGAAGACTCACTATCCATAGCCATTGCTTATTTTCTGAACGTGGTGCTTCTTCTACTTCGCGGTATATGTGAGCTTTTATAAAGGTTAGGTCTACAACATACTTCAATACATCGTTTGTACTACCAAATCCTAAAATGCCCCCACCAGAATACCCGTAGAGTATTTGAACATCTTGGTCCTTCACACGGCTCAATGTAGCCTTAAAAGTATTAAAGGAAGGGGGAATAGGGAGTTATTCAGTACCCACCACATCTTGGCACTTTGCCTAAAAGGTAGCCATTACTATTTTTCGTCTACGCGGGAGAATACACGTCTGAGCTCAAGGGTATGCAGAGGTCAACTGAGCACGCAGGGGTAGAGATATGCTCAGGTAGTGGCACGAGTCACGTGACCGATCTTACAGTGGGCGGAGCTTAGCTTTTTACTGTACACACACACACACACACACACACGCACACAAAGGAGACAATGAAACCTTAATTGAAGCAAATATACGTGATAAATAAACATATCGTTAGCAATACACATATATATAAATACAATCGAGGATTAAGGTAAGCAAAGGGCACGGTATCATAGGTACAAGGCACATGGTAACGCTTCCTATAGGTGTTACCGCATACCTTCGTGCCCCTAAGTTCCTTCACACACCCCAGTTTCTGCGCCCGAAAATTGTGCGTCCCCAAAGTCAGTTGGGGTGGCTAGTCTCCCTCATCTTCCAAGCACACTAGATCCTTCAACGAGTCAAAGTTAACGACTCGACGGTTCGCATGGTTAAGCGTGATACCCTTAGCCTTCACGATATACTTCATATCATCCCCTACCCTCACCCGTACCCATAGGTTTTTGGCCCTGTTGATACAAACGAGTCTGCGTATGCACCATCACCATACTCGTCCTTGATCTCATCAGTTAGCTCTCCGAGGAATTCCCCAATAGCAGGCATGTATTCACCCTCCCTCGCTGTGAATATCACGCTATCTGTGTCAGCGTACAACACCCTCCGTCCAAGAGAGTGCAGTAGACCCCAAAGTTTGATGCGGGCGTAGGCCGTTGTGAAGCTGGCTACAGGTATGTTTGTAACCCGTGAGGTATCTGTGGCCAGTTCGGTGATGTTGTACTTTATTATGTAAGTATTACCTACATTCACGATCTCCATAACCTCTTTATCGGGAGCGTTGGCATAATCCCAGACTTCACTATAACTTTGTGCCAAATGGACGTTCCCTTTGCCGGTATTCTGTGCAAATTTCCCCCAAAGACTGTTTAGACACAACTTTGCACTAAAGCGCTTGCCAGGATTCTTAACAATTTGGGATCGGTCAAGCTGTATACCTTCATGGGCACGGTAACGCTGAATATAAGCCGTTTTTTCATCTTCGGTATCAACCCCTCGCGGATATCCTGATGCTTCTACTTTATCCTTCAAAAAAGCGTTTATATATGGTGTGAAAAGGTTGGGTAGCTTCTGAAACCTCCACACCTCATGTATCTTCAATATTCTATACCCATGGCGAACGGCTAGGGCCAGCTCAGGGCTTGTATATACACCTCTGATCTTACGCTGGTGGTTGTATGGTTACAATCACCGTTGTTCTCCTCTGCACTTCACGCACAGGGGAAACATGAGCTTGTGATCTATAACGACGGGTAAGATCGGCATCCATAAATCGCGAGGGGGGAGCACGTCTACGAAAGAGTCCAAAGTAGCGCTCATTCAAGTTAGCTGAAAACTCCTCGATGGTTAGTATGGTGGGACCACCATTTTTTCAGGCGCACCTACGGGGTACGGATTGTTCTTCATCACGTAGGGGTATAAAGAGCAGAAGTCGTAGTAGTAGTTTCACGCCCTCCGTAGGCGGAAAGTATAGCTTGAATGGGTTTGTGCGCCCCCAAACAAGCTGTCACCGCATTTGAGGGGGTCCAATACCATTGAACGTTTGATGGCCCTTATTTCTTCACGGTACTGGGCATCTGTTTCCATCCGTGCATCATACTCATGCTCCCACACGATTTTGTGAGAGAACTGGGAGCCTATAAGTTCATCACGGTTACGTGTCCATGCGAGGCTGTCGGCGGGGGATATTCCATAAAGGTCCCCTGTGACGGCACATTCAGCGCGCAGGAATCCATGCCATCAGCAGCCGTTAAAGGAATACACAGTCTTCTCACCAGTGGCTGGATCCTCACTTCGGCCGTCAACCCCAAAAAGACGGCCATTGACCTTAATGGCTACTTCACCCTTGTTGCGGGCATGTTTTATGTATACCCCGGTCTGTTGCTGTAGGTGTCTGAGCCAGTAAATAGCCTTGTCGCCATAACTGCGGAGGTTGTTTCTGTGAATGACTGCTAAGGTCTCTTTAGGCATGAAGTTATTCTTGAATACTGTAAAACATAATGAAGCGATCGAGGTCGCGACTTGCAGCGGATCGCATTTGAAACGGGTTATGTACATCCTTCTAAAGGCTTGAAAGCATACTCTAAGTACACGTACGTCATTCACGCAATAACGTTCACATTCATCGGCTATATTGTATGGACTAGCTTCATTAAAACTGTTGCAGTAGCGGTCAAAATCTTCACGCTCACTATCACTCATGTTCGTGTAGTTAAAGTAATGTTTGGGTGGAGGTAGGCCTACGTAATTCAAAGTTTCGTTAGTGAGGAATGTGTAAGGGAAATACCCTTTTGAAACTTCAGCGGCTACGCCCATGTCCTTGTAAATATCGCAGACGACTCGTGTTCAAGCCGCTCCTTATAAAGGAACTGTGTGTCAAATTTCGCCCGGTTATGGGCAAGAATATACACAGTCATTTTTTTTAACTTGTCCGCTAATTTGACAATATAGGATACAAAGAGTTTCACAGGGTTGCCGTGTGCATTCGTTTTAAAAACATTTGTCCGTTACACTTTTGGCACTCTTCACACTCGAGCTCCATGCATTCATCACAGACAATCTGACTTACGAGTAAATGTGGAATAACCTCTTTGGTTTCAGCGTTCTTGTAAGTTTATATATCGCAGTACACGGTTATACAAGGGCTATTTTTAGGCTTAACATCTTTCATATAACATAAATGCTTCACTCCATCCGCCTTATATTTTTATGTAGAACAGTGAATTTCATCACATTTATGCTTGAAATTCCCCTAATTATCCATCATGTGAAACATGCCGCACTTACAAATCCTCATTTTCTGCAAGTGCCATTTGATTTATGGAGTTCAAAGCAATTATTATTGAAAAATGCACATCTACACACATTACATTCCCTCTTCTCGGTTTCAACTACACGATTTTCACATTTGGGGCTTTTACACTCCACACATACCATGTAGCAATCCTTACAATGTTTCACCATATCATCAGCAAACTCGAGACATCCCTTACACAAATCATGATGCCTTCCATATTTTCAACTTTTATCATAACTGGCGTAGAGAGCCCTTATGTTACGGACGGGGAGATACGATGTTCTTAACAATCCTAAAATAAGTAGAAGTCTTGTACGATCTCTCACGCTGCTTTTAAAAACATACACAGTCCTACAACGATCATCCATTCCAAATACGACTATACGTGCATTCATTTCCTGCTCGGCCCTTCTCAGTTCTTCAGGGCCCATATTACACTGAAACTCAAGCTTACAATCTAAAGCCAGTTTACGGGCACGCTGCACAACCGTGGGCAGCCAAATTTTTTGCGTCCAAGTATTTAGCACAGTAAACATATGAGCTAAGATTATTGCTATAAAACCACAATCACGATCGACGCTTAAATGCTTTCTGTAAATAACCGGAGAATTGAAATTAAGAGTACAAGGTATGGCACAATGACCAGCAACCCGGAATACTCTGTCAATATCTACCATGAAGTTGTCCATATTGAAGGATGTACCACTTTGAGAGGTTTGCATTATACGGCCCAAGATATATTCTATGTCTACAGCCGCCAAACGTCTGAACGGTATTACTATCCAAAAATCGTTCCCCTCATCTGAACCGAACCTGAAGGATAACCTCGTCCGGATTTCACATTCGTCGCGGTTCTGAAGGGCAAACTCCACAATAGGTTCAACTACAGGGATCCAGTGTCAACCATGACCACGTACCGATTTCTAGTCAGGGCAGGGGTGGGGGTAGCGGTGCGCACCAACTCGAATGTTATACCATCCTCCACAGTACAAGCTGCTGTGGAGGAAGTACCTGGAACTGAACAATGGGGCATATTTGAGGAAGGTACTATTGTGGGGGTTGTGTCGTAAGACGTAGAGGGTTGGGGTTCTATTACTGGGGGTCTAACAACCGGAGCAATCCTGGCACGCTTTATACCTGACGTGGAAGGCTCTTCATCATGCTTCCGCTTTAAAGTGTCACATGCTACAGGTGTCGCTGGTGAGGATTCGTCAGCGGGGAAGGACTCTGTAGCTGCATGGTCATCGAGTTCGTCTGTGATATCGATGATGGGGGCTGTACATCGTCGTCATTCACGGTTCTGCGGAAGAAGAAAAACAAAATATAAGGAACAGCACTCAAAATTTGTAATATTTTGTAAATGACACTTAGGGGTGTATCGTGTTAGAGATAGAATCTGTAGAAAACTCAGATTCACAAGCCCCTCCACATGTATTATATCTGGCCCTACAGGATCTGGAAAAACTGTATTTATGATTAAAATCATTAAAGTTAAGGGGAGATGTTCTCAAAATTTGTGCATAAAGTAATATGGTGCTGTTCGAAGTATCAGTCAGTGTTCAACGAGTACCAAGGTGAAATTTTGTTCCACAAGGGTGTATATGACGTTAATTCGTTAAAAGGTAATGAGCATATAGTTATTGTAATTGACGATCTCATGTTGGAAATGGATAAAACGTTTGCCGAGACATTTACAGTGTTCTCACACCATCTTCACATAAGCGTAAGTAGTATAGCCGAAAAAGGGGAGTGCAAGAATGTTGCAAGTGATGACGTAATGTTGCAAAGGGGGTTGGGGGTTGTTGCAAAGGGGGTGGGGGTTGCAAAGGGGGGTGGGGTTGCAAAAAATAAAAAAAGGGAAAAAGAAAAAAAAGAAAGAAAAAAAGAAAAAAGAAAAAAATATCCCAAAGGAAGGATGCTGCAGGTGCAACAAGGAAAACTTGGAGGCGGCGTTATCCCCCAAGAGAAAGAAGGAGGAGAGAAAGGAGGAGGAGAGGTGTTCACCTGGCAGGAGCCAAGTGCATATTAAGACTTCAGCCGACTAGGCGTTGTTTTATAGGCTCCTAATCAGCCAGTTGGCGTAAATGGCTTGAGTTGCCAGATACCTCTTTTTAGCGATACCATTGTATACATTATTATAGACTCCTAATCAGCCAGTTGGCTGTAAATGGCTTGAGTTGCCAGATACCTCTTTTTAGCGATACCATTGTATACATTATTATAGACTCCTAATCAGCCAGTTGGCTGTAAATGGCTTGAGTTGCCAGATACCTCTTTTTAGCAGTATTATTGTATACATTATTATATACGCCTAATCAGCCAGTTGGCTGTAAATGGCTTGAGTTGCCAGATACCACTTTTACCCATTATTATGGTGAGTTGTCTCCAATTAAAAGATTTCGTTCCATCAGATACCATTGTATACATTATTATATTTCTTAAGAGAATACCGGTAGTAGGTTTAGAAGGCGTAACAATTAAGTAAAACAACATTGCATCATTCTGTTTATTATAAATATATAGAAAATAAATATACATTTCAATTGAGGAATATGCATATAACAGTACAGGAAATATATACACACAATTATGGATATATAAAATAAAATATACATTTCAAATAGAGATAAATATACACTTCAATAGAAATATGTACATAACAGTACAGGAGAAATATCACGCAAAATATATATATAAATACAATTCAATAGAAATATGCGTACAATCAGTACAGGAGAAATGTCAAGCAAAATATATATATAAATACAATTCACTTTTTTTTCAAAATACTAAACTCGGTCTTAATCGAGTTTACAATTACATCATTATTGCTCTGCATTACGCAGTATATGCGGCTTAAAAATATTTCACCGCTTAAAGTATAGGGAAACCTGTACTCGATATGAAGGGCTTTCATATCGTTCAGTACTATTTTTGTTCCCACTTTACAACCGGTTGGTAAGTCATCTTTAAATACGTCTAGAATACAATCAAAAGCACGCACAAAGAGTTCATCGTTAGCTACATTATTAAACACAAGTTTATAACACGCTTTTCCAATCGAGGGTTTATTTCTACCGACTCGAGCTTTTCAATCGTGAACTCACTCAACATAGCGGCAATTGAAATAATCTTCTAAATCGTTACGACAACTGCGCGTTATATAAAGAAATAGTTCTTCAGGGTGAACGGTGTAGGTGAGCTCAGCCTTGTACCGATCAATTGCTTTGTACCAAAGTTCATGGTATTTCAAAGAGTCTAAACTTTTTAAATAAACGTCCAGCTCTAGACCATTCTCACCAGCCCTACACTCGGTAAACCCATCGAGCAGAGCGGTGTAGGCGTATTCAAGTACTGTATCAAAATAAAGCATGTCCGTAACACGCGCGTCTAATATAGGTTTCAGTTTACGGAATCCGACGATTTCAAACATTCTGTCGAGGATGAAACGGTTTCGCGTAGGAACAAGAGCGTTATTATCAGAAGCATTCTTCCACATCAGCCGTTATCAATGCACGGCCGATCGTTATTTATACACAACGTACATACAACGGCGTATGAGGGTGCGTCACTAATCTGCTCTCTTCTTGTACCTACGTTAGCAGGTATTTTATAACGATCTTCACTCCACTTCTCAACTATCACAAAGATTCTATTCATCTCCTCGATACTTAAATAAACCCGTTTGTTTGTCGGTCTACATTCCGTTTCCAGTACATAGCTAATGGTACAGGAATTACGCCTGAACACGCGCAACGATTTCGTCACGGACACATCGTACGAGGCGTTGAGAATGCTGCTCAAAGGAAGTTCCATCGTATTCGAGGAGCGCACGTCCACTCGGCTCAAGCTCTGAGATAACTATGAGCCGTGTGAGGCACGCAGGTAGGCAGGAATAGTTCGACGGGCGGCTGACTCGATGATACGTGAATGGGCTTGTTCGTATGACCGCGAGTCGAATTGTTGTACATATTTCGGTACAAGAATATCACTACCAGCCTACGCACCAGACAGTTTGGATAAGAACTAGGAACATTTTATGTTTTACTAAACATCTCCACACTCCGGCGCACTATTTGAGAGGAACATATGTTCATATTTTTCCTTTCTGCCCATCAAACGATACTCGTCTCTAAACTCTGTTAAAAATTCACGCAGGGCACTAGCCACAACCTCACTACGAACCTCATCATGATATACGTTAATATAGTGAAAAAAATACTTAAGATTGTCCATGATCACGAGATTCACATTTTCAGTCGTAGGGTATGAGTAATCGACATGGTGTAGCATGACGTAATACCGCTTGTCCCACCACCCATCAGCAAGACTCATTATCCATACCTGCTGCTTCTCTTCTGCACGCGTTGTTTCTTTTACTTCACGGTGTATGTGAGACTTTATAAAGTTTAGCTCTGCAGTATACTTCAGCACATCGTCTGTGCAACGAAAGCCTTCAACGGTCTCACCAGAACATCCGTAGAGTATTTGTACATCTTGGAACTTCGCGCAATCCAATGTGTTTTTAAAAGAGGCATAGGAGGGAGGAATAGGATGTTTTTCGGTATCCACCACATCCTGGCACTTTACTGAATACCATTTCGTAAACGTTGTGCAAGCAATATTAAAGGTAGCCATTTGAATACACGTCTGATCTGAATACACGTCTGATCTCTCGGGCTTACTGCGGTCGACTGACCACGCAGGGACTCCCAGATAGTAGCATGACTCACGGTCTTACAGTGGGCGGAGCTTAGAACTTTCACCTGCACACACACACACACACACACACACACACACACACAAAGGAGAAAGTGAAACGCTATTTGAAACATGATTTATTTAACAAACGAGATATTCAAGTTATATATATTTACAAATACGATTTAATAAACGAGATATTCAAGTTATATATATATTTACAAATACGTGTAATAATCAATAGATACGATTATATACAAGACGTGTGAGTTAGAAGCATCATTGGTATCCAAAGGGTACGGTATCATAGGTACCAGGTAACTGGTAACGTTTCCTATAGGTGTTACGGCACACCTTCGTACCCCTAAGTTCCTTCACGCCCCCCAGCTTCTGCGCCCGAAAATTGTGGGTGCCTACAATTAGTTGGGGAGGTTGTTCATCATCGTCCAAACATACTAGATCCTTCAACGACTCAAAGTTAACAACCTCCCGATTCGCATGATTGAGCGTAATACCCTTTGCCTTCACGATATATTTCATTTCCTCCCCCACCCTGACCCGTACCCCATAAGTCTTAGGTCCTGTTGAGGCAAAAGAGTCGGCGTATGCGTTGTCCCCATACTCATCCTTGATCTCATCAGTGAGCTCGCCGAGGAACTCCCCAATAGTGGGCATGTATTCACCCTCCCTCTCTGTGAATATCACGCTATCTGTATCGGCATACAATACTCTCCGCCCAAGAGAATGCAATAGACCCCAAAGTTTTATACGGGAGTAGGCTGTTGTGAAGCTGGCCACAGGTATGTTTGTAACCCTTGAGGTATCTGTGGCAAATTCAGTGTTGTTGTACTTTATTACGTAAGTATTACCTACATTTACGATCTCCATGACCTCTTATCGGGGGCATTGGCATAATCCCAGACATCGCTATAACTTTGTGCCAAATGAATGCTCCCTCTGCCGGTATTCTGCGCAAATTTTCCCCATAGACTGTTTAGACACAACTTTGCACTAAAGCGCTTGCCAGGATTCTTTACAATTTGGACACGATCAAGTTGTATACCTTCGCGGTCGCGGTAACGTTGAATATAGGCAGACTTTTCATCTTCGGTATCAACTCCTCGCGGATACCCTGATGCCTCAACCTTATCCTTCAAAAAGGTGTTTATATATGGTGTGAAAAGGTTGGGTAGCTTCTGAAACCTCCACACCTCATGTATCTTCAGTATTCTATAACCATGGCGTACGGCTAGGGCCAACTCAGGACTTGTATATACGCCTCTGATCTTACGCTGGTGGGGTATATGGTTACATTCGCCGTTATCCTCTTCCGCGCACTTCACGCACAGGGGAAACATGAGCTTGTCGTCGAACGACAGGTAAGATCGGCATCCATAAATTGCGTGGGGGGAGTACGTCTACGAAAGAGAGCCCAAAGTAACGATCATTCAAATTTTTTGAAAATTCATTGATGGAGGGTAGGCTAGGCCCCACCCGTTTCTCAGGAGCGCCCACGGGGTACGGATTGCTCTTCATCACGTATGGGTATAAAGAACAGAAATCGTAGTAATGGAGCTTCACGCCCTCCGTAGGTGGAAAGTATAGTCTGAAAGGATTTGTACGTCCTCCAAACAAGCTCTCACCACATTTGAGAGGATCCAGCACCATTGAACGCTTGATCGTTTTTATTTCCTCACGGTACACCTCGTCTGTCTCCATCCGTGCATCATATTCATGCTCCCACAAGACTTTGTGAGTGAACTGTGATCCTATAAGTTGATCGCGGGTGCGGGTTGATGCGAGACAGTCGGCAGGAGACCTACCGTGGATATCTCCGGTGATTCCGCACTCAGGACTGGGGCATCCATGCCACCAGCAACCGTTAAAGGAGTACACAGTCTTCACACCAGTGACACGGTTTTCACTTAACCCATCAACCCAAAAAACACGTCCATTAATCTTAATGGGTACTTCACCCGTGTTGCGGGCGTGCTTTATGTATACACCTGTCTGTTGCTGTAGGTGTATGAGCCAGTAAATAGCCTTGTGCCCGTAACTGCGGGGGTTGTTTCGGTGAATAATGGCTAAGGTGTCTTTAGGCATGAAGTTATTCTTGAACACCGTAAAACATAATGATGCGATGGTGGTTGCGACTTGCAATGGATCGCATTTGAAACGGGCTATGTACATCCTTCTAAAGGCCTGGAAACATACTCTAAGCACGCGCACATCATTCACGCAATAACGCTCACATTCATCAGCTATATTATAAGGGTTACTTTCATTAAAACTGTCGTAGTATCGATCAAAGTCTTCACGTTCATCCATACAGTCAAAATAATGTTTGGGGGGTGGTGGGCCTACGTAGTTTAAAGTCTCGCTGGTGAGGAAAGTGTAAGGGAAGTATCCTTTGGAAACTTCAGCTGCTACTCCCATCACCTTGGGTAGCTTTGCTAATTTACAAGGTGTGAATAATAAAGTATCTTTAAATTGTACATTGCCTCTTATCTGCATCTGTATTAATTTGTTGCCTCTTTTCAATGGATCACCTGTAAATATCTCAGAGGATTCGTGTTCAAGCAACTCCTTATAAAGGAACTGCGTGTCAAACTTTGCCCCGTTATGGGCGAGAAATACACAGTCATTTTTTTGAACTTGTCGGCTAAGTTGACAATATAGGACACAAATAGTTTCACAGGACTATCGCGACATTCGTTTTAAAAACGTTTGTCCGTTTACCACATTTGGGGCACTCGTCACATTCGATACCCATACACTCATCACAGATGGTCTGGCTCACAAGTAAATGTGGAATTACCTCTTTGGTTTCAGCGTTCGTATATGTTTCTATATCGTAGTATACAGTTATACAAGGGTTATTTTAGGCTTAGCATCTTTCATATAACATACATGCTTTACTCCATCCGCCTTATATTCCTCCTGGCATGTAGGACAGTGAATTATGTCACACTTGTGCTTAAATTTCCCCCAATTATCCATTGTGTGAAACATACCACATTCACAGATTCTCATTTTCCTGCACGTGCCAATGATTTATGGAAATCAAAACAGATATTATTGAAAAATGTGCGTCTACACACATCACAGTCTCTCTTCTCAGCTTCAACTACACGGCTTTCACATTTGGTGCTTTTACACTGCTCACATACCATGTGACATTCTTTGCAATGTCTCACTATATCATCCGCAAACTCGAGGCACCCCTTACACAAATCATGATGGTCTCCCATATTTTCGACTTTTGTCATAACTAGCGTAAAGCCCCCTTATATTACGGATGGGGAGATACGTTGTCCCTGACAATCCTAAAATAAGTAGGGTCTTGTACGATCTCTCACACAGCTTTTAAAAACATACACAGTCCTACGACGATCATCCAACCCAAACACAACTATGCGGACATTCATTTCCTGTTCTACCCTTCTCAGCTCTTCAGGACCCATATTACAGTCAAATTCAAGTTCACATCTACAGCTAGTTTACGGGCACGCTCCACGACCGTAGGCAACCAAATTTTTTGAGTTCGTGTATTTTGTACAGTAAACATACGTGCTAAGAGTACTGCTATAAAGCCGCAACCACGATCGACGTTTATATGCTTTCGTAAATAGTGGAGAATTGAAGTTAAGAGTATACGGTATGGCACTATGACCCGCAACACGGAATACACGGTCAATATTTACCGTGAAGTTGTCCATATTGAAGGCTATACTACTTTGGGCGGCTTGCATTATACGTCCTAATATATATTCTACATCTTCAGCCGCCAAACGTCTAAATGGCACTATCACCCAATAATCGTCTACATCACCGTCATCTGACCCGAATCCAAAGGACAGACTCGTCCTGACTTCACGCTCGTCGCGATTCTGAAGAGCAAACTCTATAATACGCTGTACAACCGGCGTAGCCCGCGCTCAATTCCATTGCTATACATGGCTCTAGGTCGACCCTGACTCTATACCGATTTCTAGTCAAGGCTGGGGTGGGGGCTGCGGATCGCACCAATTCCAGCGTTATAGCATCCTCACAGAACGGGGGCGGCGGATGAATTAGGGGGTATATTAGCGGAAGGTGCTGCTGATGGGGGGCCTGTTGCGTAGGAGGTTGATGGGTTGGGGCTCTATTATTGTAGACTTAACAGAACGGGGGGCGGCGGATGAATAAGGGATATTAGCGTGCTGCTGGGGGGCTTGTTGCGTAAGAGGTTGAGGGTTGGGGATCTATTACCGCTGCAACAGGCGCGTATTTCGGTCGCTTTATACCTGACGTGGGGTTCTCATACCTCCGCTTTGGACGTGCTACCGGTATCGCTGGTGAGGGTTCGTTGGCAGGGGAGGAGATCACAAACTACACTGTCGTCGAGGTCATCCGTAATGATGGGCTGCTCTACCTCATCGTCATTCACGGTTCTGTGGGAGAAGAATATAAGGAACAGCACTCAAAATTTGTAATATTTTGTAAATGACCCTTAGGAGTGTGACGTGTTAGAAATGGACTCTGTAGAAAAATTCAGATTCACGAGCCCATCCACATGTATTATATCTGGACCTACAGGATGTGGTAAAACTGTGTTTATGCTTAAAATCATTAAAGAAAAGGGGGAGATGTTCTCGAAATTTGTGCATAAAGTTATATGGTGCTATTCGACGTATCAATCAGTGTTCAACGAGTACCAAGATGATATTTTGTTCCACAAAGGCGTATATGACGTTAATTCGTTAAAGGGAAATGAACATACAATCATTGTAATTGACGATCTCATGTTGGAGATGGATAAAACGTTTGCCGAGACATTTACAGTATTCTCCCACCATCTTAACATAAGCGTGTTCTTCATCAATCAGAATCTATTTTTCAAAAATAGATACATGCGCGATGTGTCGTTAAATACGCAATATCTAGTCTTATTCGCGCAACGTAGAGATGTATCACAAATTGGGGTATTAGCCAATCAAATGTTCCCGAATCAGCGTAAGGAGTTTTTGGAAGTTTATAAAGAAGCTACAAGCACGCGTTACGGATATTTGCTTTGCGACCTTCATCCGCGAAACACGTTTAGAGTGCTTCTGCGAACGAATATATTTCCAAACGAGCCTGAAACGGTGTATATTCCAGAATGACAAGAGACTAAAGAAATACCGTGAATTAATAAAAATCTATCATCGACTGCCCGGGCAATGCAGCAGATGTTTATTAAAAATATCGACGCCGACTTTTTAAAATGCATCTGTGAAATCTGTCTTAACGTTATAAATTGCAAGTATCAATGAAAACCCATCAGAAGGCTCGCCTACGCCGCTACAAGAACATAATACGTGCACTCGCTCGTAAAAGCCAACTGTAGCGAAGAAAAAACGAATTATTGTACAAACAGGAGGGTCATTTCTCCCCATCTTATTTTCAGTTTTGGGTCCTTTACTGACTAGATTAAATAATGAAGAAAGTGGTAGTGATTCCCCACGAGGTGTACGCTTCACTGCAAAGGAATCCAGACACGGATCTAGATCCCCGTAAAGCAGACTTAAAAGAATGGAAAGCGAATTGCTAGCCTATTAAACAGTGAAAAAACACCTGATGAGAAAGAACTTATACCAAGAAGCTCTGCAGAAATTTCTTCACGAGTACGAAAATTATAAGAGCCCTACAGAGATTCCTGTGGTTATTAGGCACAGCACGGGGGACGATACATGGCGACATAGGATCTGAGCCCGACGATACAGCTGACCAACCAAAAAATTAGCCACACAACATATCGAACATGTATTAAAAATACCCTCCCACATACATTGAGGAGTAAAGGCTTAAGTCTTTATAATCTATTGAATGAGGATCCCGCCATACAATGGACCGATACAGGGGAGATCATTGTGGAAGGATCAAAGGTACAGGGATCGAATATCGTAGACATTGTCCATGATCTGGTGAGAAAGTGGGATAGGCCATCACCATCAGGTGGAAGCATATTAAAGCAAGACTACAACAAATAAATGTCCCTAAAACGTTGATAGGAAATCTGAACAGGTTTAAAAGACTTGGAACATGCAACGCATGTGACACAATTGAAGGCGCCGTCACCCCCGGCGGTAACACCTTTGAAGAGGAGCAAGAAGAGGTTAAACCAACCCTACCCACGTGCCTCTAAAATACGCAAATGGCTAACGTATTAACTAAACGCTATTATGACATTTCTACCCATCCTCTTACGCGGCGTAGATAGACTGTACAGAAGTGTTTACGGAGTAGGAAAAAAAGATGTTGAAAGATTTTTGAGGGAGCAGGACGCTTATACGCTTCATAAGCCTGTGAGAAAAAGGTTTAAAACAGCCAAGACAACGGCTTCCTCGATTGATTCTATTTGGCAAGCAGATTTAACAGACATGCAAAGATATTCGTGTATAACGATGGTTACCGCTACATTCTATTCATAATAGACGTATTCTCTAGATATCTGTGGCTAGTTCCTCTGAAAAATAAATCACCTGAAACAGTTGCTAAAGCCACCAAAAACGCTAATGTTAAAAGAAACAGGGTTCCTGGCTATTTTTGTACGGATATGGGGAAGAATTTATAGGCCGTGCTTTTCAGAACATGTTGACAGAGTTTAATATCAGCTATTACACAACCAATTCTATACATAAGGCTTCTTTAGCTGAAAGAGTTCAGCGCCCATAAGGACGCATGCACCGTTATTTTACAACATAAAAACACATACAGATTTCTAGACATTCTGGAATCATTGGCATCATTCCTACAACCGCTCACACCATCGCACGATTGGGACAACACCTAACGAAGTTTTAGAAAGAGGTACGCTCCCGAGGAGATGGATCACCACCACCCCACCACACTCTGCGCGCTTCAAAATCAATGATTATGTAAGGCTGTCGCGTTCGGGGAATAAATTCGCAAAGGGTTTTGAGCAAGGATGGACACGCGAGATTTTTAAAGTTAGGGCTGTGAGACCTAAAGGTGAGATAATGATGTATTACATTGAAGATTTGAATGGGGAAGAATCTCAGGAGGCTTTTACCGCGAGGAATTGCAGAAAGTTGCGTTTAATTAGAAAAAAATGTGTTTAAAATTGAGAAAATTTTAGGAAGCAAAGGTTCAGGAAGGAGAAAAATGTACCTGGTGAAATGGCTAGGTACCCAGAAAGCTTCAACACCTATATAAAAAGCTGATGCAAAATGAAGCTTAAATAGTATGCAACATGGCTCCTAACCATTTCTACGTCACACTCCCGTCTCTCCTCGTCCCTGTCTGTACCCTAACAACACCAGCTAGCCAACTTTGTAACAGAACTCCATGGGCACATGAATTGGGTCGTGATTCGTATGAGGTGGGGATATGGCGAAATTCAGCTGGACACCGTCTTTTTAAATATTGAACATAAAGAAACCGTTTTTTTACGATTCTTAGAGACATTGACGAGTGTGAAAAAGCTGGGTAGCTATGGATGAAACTAGCGCATCGCTCGGACTAAGATTGCACGGTATTACAGTACAGAAGTAAGACTAGGCCGGGTCAATATGGTTCGGCCGAGGATGTTGTGAGAGGCTTAAACGTAAGTTTAAGAAACTCAAACCTTACGAATGATTTTGTATATGAAATCGTAAACAACCCTGCACATACACTAATCCTAAAATCAAAGACTAACAGACGTCTTAAAGAACATAGAAAGTTCAAAATTCTAACCAACGGCCGATATAGCGCAGCCTTCCAAAGAGACACATTTCACGAGACACAGTATAACTTGTCCAGATTAATGTATCAATTGAAGATGGAGAAATTGGCTGAAAGGTCCCAGACATGTGCTATATTTACAGTAATATAGTGGAGCACCAGTTTGTTGGGGATACCCAGGCACGCCTGCTGCGCATTGCTCATATCCCCAACCATAGAGGAAGGAGTTTGAGTATTACATATGACAGACCCCATTATGTGAATGTCGCAACTAATTTAATAACCAATATCACAATATATATAAGAACGATTGAGGGCGAAAACTTCCCATTCGGTAACGGGAGCTTAACAGTGAAGCTACACTTTCGACGCACTGAGTTATAATGGATAGAAAGCCTTTCACCGTCTATCGAGGGATGCGATACCAGCGCGGTAGTGGACTTGGGTCCATTTTTTCATCCATACTACGTACGGCTGTTCCTTTGCTGAAGAGGGGTGCCAGATACCTTGGAAGGAAAGCGCTACAATCAGGTATTAACACTGCAGAAGACATATTGGCCGGGGCTAAACCTAAAGATGCTCTAAAAAAACATTTAAAGCGTACACGGGACGAAATCATCAAAGATGCAAAGAGAAAAATGCGTGGTGGCGGGAAGAAGAAGAGGGCTCCCCGGAAGAAGAAGGGGTCACGTGGTATTAAACGTAAAAGGCTATCAAAAAAGAAGTGCTGTAAGCGAATGAAACCTATGGTTGACCACTTTTTTGACTGATATAAGCTAAGGACATTGATCTCATGAATCATAGTTTGTTTACCACTTGTCGAGAGAGGAGTCACTATTTCGCCATGGCACGCTTCATCCACCCATGTAGTTCACAATGCTGTAAATCGGAGCTGTCCCTTTTTGAGCTCCCGCCAACCCAAGTTTCTATTGAGCACAGTGACTTTATTACAATTAACCCTTTAAACACAATTAGTTCCCCGAGTGCACCTATAGAATTCGTGATACCCAGCTCAGGTCCTTACTTTTTTGATCCAAGCTGTGTGCACATGTGTGCTAAGCTACGTATAGCCCATTCTGATGGAACGGTCTGCGATGACAAATATGCTGTATACCCTGAAACAAACTTTCTGCACTCCATATTCAACCAGTGTGACGTATATTTAAATCAGACCAACATCTCGGCAGGCACGGGGTACTATCATCTACGAGCCTATTTGGAAAATGTCCTCAACTTTTCCAAAGAAGCGAAGGCTACCTTTTTAAGTGCGGAGGGATATTATCAAACTAAAGATGAAAATAGTATAAAGGACAAATTTAAAAATTCTAAAAAGAAAATATACGAGTGTTTTGGACGGTTGCACACAGATTTCACTTTCCAGGAGAAGTTGCTTGTGAACGGGGTGGATATGAAAATAAAGCTCACCCGCACGAGTCCTGAGATCTGCTTAAATCTGGATGCGAATCAAGAAGAGGGTGCAAAGCCCGTTGTGGTTCACATTATGGACACATACCTCCGCGTACGGCGAGTGAAATTATGTTCACCAAAACAACTAGAAATTGAGAAAAATTTACTAAACGCTACATTGAAATATCCTATTAACAGAGTGCAGATCAAACTATATACGGTTCCTGCAGTGTTGGCATCGAAGCAGATAGAAAACATTGCCCTGGGAAATCTTCCTAAAAGGATATTAATCGGCATGCAGGACCACGCTTCGGTGAATGGAAAATATAAAAAGAGTGCCTTTAAATTCGAGAATTTCGGACTTAAAAATATAACTCTATACGTTAATGGCACTGCTTTGGGTGGAACAATGGGTACGGACTATTCATCAGACGCTGTGTTACCGCTTTGTGCCAGAGTCTATAGTAATCTGACCCATATTGCAGGTGATTGTGATGAGCTTGGTAATGGGGTAACGCAGGAAGAATTCATTGATCAATTTAACCTTTATCCGTTTGACATTACACCTGACTTATCTGCTAGCGTAAATACCCATTTAACCCCACAGCAGAGCGGAAACATCTCAATGCGGCTGGAATTCGCCAAGCCTATAGACGCTCCTATTAGTGTACTAGTATATCTCGAATCGCAAGCCCTAATAGAAGTAGATAGATTTAGAAGCGTTATCACTGACTTTTAAAATGGATGCTAATACACTTCAGAAAGTAATGGAGCGAGTCACACGTTCCAAATTTATCGGCGTGTTTGCGAAGAATGAAACATTGAGTTTGCCAAGTACGCGAGAATGCGGTAGTCTTATTGTGAACACAGACATCATCGGTAATGAAGGGATTCACTGGATCGCTGTCTATTTTAAAAATAGACAGCGCCTGTACTATTTTGATTCACTCGGTACTCAACCCTGGAGTGACCCTATTATTGTAAAATTTCTCGCTCAGTTACATATTCCCGAAGTTGTATGGACCCCATTTCGCATGCAAGGATATTTTACTAATGTTTGCGGAATGTACTGCGTCTCATTTCTCATGCATATGTCAAATGATAAAGAATTTATAAATTTTTTAAATTTATTTGACCCGTGTCACACTCGCCGAAACGATGAAATGGTATGCAGACAGATAAAAAACCGTTTTCCAATTGTACGTACTCGTTGTATATTATAATGTTTTTGTTCGTATATTTGTAACGATATATTCTGCAGTTGTTTATTGTACTGATTTCTTTCATATAATAAATTTATGAAAATATATTGTGTTTTCTTACCCCAAAAAGATCGAAAAACACTTACATTATTTCGGTGTGACATTGTTGACTGATCAGTATATCCTCCCTATTCCGAGATTCTTCAAAAGATTGTATAACACGTGTCAAATCCTCATCGGACCTTAAAGGAATAATGTTCATTAAACATATACAGAGTATACAAACAGATCCCCATTATGTGAAGATATCTTTGGTTCGAGGAATAACATTGAATGCCATAAAAATTTCGATTTTAGCATAATGGGGATAACCAAATAACATTGATTGACATAAAAAAATTTTGGCGAGTATCTATTTGACGAGATACTACACCCCATCCATATATATATATATAAACGAATTATAGACACTTACATTTCTATGGTAGTCCCCTGCGTCGGGTTGTAAGGAGCGTCACTGCAAATATCTTCAACGGTTTGCGTTGAAAATAATTCGCCACGGTCAATCGCATTGAAAAGACTAATTGCGGTTAATGCTGCAGTATCACGTTCTTCATACAATTCCGGGGAGACGTACAGGTCCATGGTGGAGGATGTGTGACATTGTTGACTGTTCAGTATATCCCCCGTATTCCGAGATTCTTCAAAAGATTGTATAACACGTGTCAAATCCTCATCGGACCTTAAAGGAATAATGCTTTTAAAACATATACAGAGTATACAGACAGATCCCCATTATGTGAAGATATCTTTGGTTCGAGGAATAACATTGAATGCCATAAAAATTTCGATTTTAGCATAATGGGGTAACAAAATAACATTGATTGACATAAAAAAATTTTGGCGAATATCTATTTGACGAGATACTACACCCCATCCATATATATATATATAAATTCTAGTTATAGACACTTACATTTCTATAGCAGTCCCTTGCGTCGGATTGTAAGGAGCGTCACTGCACATATCTTCTACGGTTTGCGTTGTAAATAATTCATCACGGTCAATCGCGTTAAAAAGATTAATTGCGGTTAATACTGCAGTATCACTCTCTTCATACAAGTCTGGGGAGACGTACAGGTCCATGGTGGAGGGAATGATTAATCACTGACGCGAAAATAGCTACTGTTACTCCCAACTGAAAAATATCCCCTTTTATATGCACAATCGCCAAGCTCCGCCCAAAAGACCAGATGTTCGTAGTGATTGGCTGCCGGCGTAGCTGGGTGGAGCTATGACGTGTACCAATCCGCTATAACGGGACCGGATGAGTAACATATATATAAAATCGTGTTTCTTGAATTATAGGCACTTACATTTCTATGGTAGTCCCTTATATTATATTTTTACTTACAAGTATTGTTTTCTTGTGTTAACATAATTGTTAACTTATTTTATAATAAAGATTCGATTTGGATTTCCTTTCTCACTAGAAACAAACTCTGCCAGAAGACTCACCCTGACTGATATAACATAATATGGGTATGGTTTTCGATTTGGATTTCCTTTCTCACTAGAAACAAACTCTGCCATTTTAAGGGTGATATACTACTGCAGCACTATAAATGTTATAGTTTAAATGAAGAGGCTAACCTTCTTATTTACATCTTCGTATTTGCGTCTTGGCAACTAAGATTTTATTTAGTTGGTTGTTCATTCGAACAATTATAACGTCGAATAATTGCTGCTTCGAACAACTGTTTTTCGAACTATGGTTTTCGAACAATTGTGCTCGAACAATTGTGTTCGAACACAATGGCAAAAGATACAAGCATATCCCGTTATTTGAACAAAACTCTCTCTCTCTCTCTCTCTCTCTCTCTCTCTCTCTCTCTATATATATATATATATATATATATATATATATATATATATAATTGTGGGCATATCGAAGAAATGGAGTCGAAAGAGGTTTTGTTCAAGCTGTCTAGGAAAAAGGTCATTATGGTCAATCGAGTTGGGCAGATTCTCGGAATTCCTTTCCTCTAGCGGATTGTGTTTTGGTTAATTTCAACTTTTAATTGAATTGTTTCGTAAATTTTCATATTGTTTCAATTTTTTTCGCATGGGATGAGACTCGTGTGTTTCATAAATTTTCATCTCGATACAACTTAGATATTGTATATATATATATATATATATATATATATATATACGGGTTTGGGGAATGACGATCGTCTGCTTTGAATTGTTTCATAAATTTTCATTTCCGTTCGTTTTTTCCCACTGATATTCGAATGTTTATAATGAAAATTGAGTGTGTAAAATTATTTATTTGATAAACAGAATTTAATTGGGTTCACCCCAACGTCAGACCATTACTTCGGTCTTATATAATTATTTTAGGAGAATTTAATAAACATAATATTAAAGTACATTTCTTTCTCATTAAAATGTTCAGGGTCACACGGCCTGTTTTGCTTCTTTTTTTTTTGTTTCACTACAGATTTGTTTGTAGGTACTTCTTTTATTTATTTCTTGTAGTACTTGTGTTACCTTATTTCTATACAATAATGTCTTGAAGTGCTATTTTTGTACGGATATGGGGAAGGAAATTATAAGCCGTGCTTTTCAGAACATTCGAAAAGTTTAACTAAGTTTAATGAAGTTCAAGTTAATGTTATATTTGATTCTAATCGTTAAACACTATATACATCTATTGTAAAACCCTATATACATCTATAGTGAAACACTATATATATATATAGCTATTTTTGTACGGATATGGGGAAGGAATTTATACGCCGTGCTTTCCAGAACATGTTGAAAGAGTTTAATATCAGCTATTACACAACCAATTCTATACATAAGGCTTCTTTAGCTGAAAGAGTTCAGATATATATATATATATATATATATATATATATATATATATATGTATCATAAGCTGTTTAAAAGACTGTATATATATAATTAT
Source organism: Bathynomus jamesi (assembly GCA_023014485.1). NCBI lineage: Eukaryota > Metazoa > Arthropoda > Malacostraca > Isopoda > Cirolanidae > Bathynomus > Bathynomus jamesi. Next base: position 569,689 of record JAJOZX010002473.1, read on the forward strand.
AGTAAACTTATGTTGAAATAAACTAGTTAACCATAAAATTAATTAATTATTTTCTATTATGAAGTTTTCTATGTTGAATTATGTGTGGTTAACTATGTTATTTGTTTCGAAAAGTTTAACTTCAAGTTCAATGAAGTTCAAGTTAATGTTAAATTTGCTTCTAAACGTTAAACTAAAATTAAATGTTATAATATGAAAAATAAATTATATATATATATATATATATATATATATATATATATATATATATATATATATATATTTACATATACCTAACATAAGATGTTTAAAAGAATGTATATATATATATATATATATATATATAAGCATAATAATATATATCTAGCAAGAGCAATCCGATCATTGCAAAAAAACTGGAAAGGTATGCAATTAATAAAGATTGAGTGTGTAAAATTATTTATTTAATAAACAGAATTTAATTGGAATAACTACCGTCATATTGTGTTACACAATGGATGATTAATATATGGATTTCTGGGACACATGGCGCTATCTGGCAACTGAATACATTGCGCTATCTGGCAACTCAGCCAGAATAGAGGCTTATAAAAGACCGAGAAGTTGATGAAAGAATCATTCAAGCTCGGCTCCCAGCCGAGCAAGGACCTCTGGTCCTTCTCTTTCAGGCCCTTTGGTAAAACCCCTTAGAGGCCTCTTAGGTTAGGAAAACGAAAATAACTTGGGGGAGAACTCCTCTCTCTCCTTCAGGTGTCTCTCTCTCTCTCCTACAGGTGTCTCTCTCCTACAGGTGTCTCTCTCTCCTTCAGGCGTCTCTCTCTCTCTCTCCTTCAGGTGTCTCTCTCTCCTTCAGGTGTACCCCTCCCCCCTTTTCTCAGTCAACTGGCTGATTCAGCCAACTGGCTGATTCTGGCTGATTAGGAGCCTATAAAACAACGCCTACTCGGCTGAAGTCTTAATATGCACTTGGCTCCTGCCAGGTGAACACCTCTCCTCCTTCTCTCTGGTCCTTTGGGGGGAATAGCTTGGGGGAGGCCCCCAAGTTGCATGCCCCTTGCAACCTAGGTTGGCAACAAAGGGCCCTTTGGGGTATTTTTTTCTCTTTTTTTTTAAATTGCAACCCCCCACCCCTTTGCAACAACCCCATCCCCCTTTGCAGCACCCCCACCCCCTTTGCAACACCCACCCCATTTGCAACACCCCACCCCCACCCCTTTTGCACCATTACGTCATCACTTGCAACATTCTTGCACTCTCCCCTTTTGCGGCTATACTACTAGCGTATTCTTCATCAACCAGAATCTTTTTTTCAAAAATTGATACATGCGCGATGTGTCGCTAAATACACAATATCTAGTCTTATTCGCACAACGTAGAGATGTGTCACAAATTGGGGTATTAGCCAATCAAATGTTCCCGAATCAACGTAAGGAGTTTTTGGAGGTTTATAAAGATGCAACAAGTCAGCGTTATGGATATTTGCTTCGTGACCTTCACCCGCGAAACACGTTTAGGGTGCTTCTAAGAACGGATATATTCCAAACGAACCTGAAACGGTGTATATTCCAGAATGACAAATAGGCTGAAGAAATATCGTGAATTAATAAAAATTCATCACCGATTGCCCCGGGCACTGCAACAGATGTTTGTTAAAAATATCGACTCCGACTTTTTAAAATGCATCTGTGAAATCTGTCTTAATGTTATAAAATGTAATGTGTCAATGAAACCCCCTCAGAAGGCTCGCTTACGTCGTTACAAGAACATCATACGAGCGCTCGCTCATAAAAGTCAAACTGTGAGTAAGAAAAAGCGAATTATTGTACAAAGAGGAGGATCATTCCTACCCATCTTATTTTCAGTTTTGGGTTCTTTACTGACTAGATTAATATAATGAAGAAGGTGATAGTCATTCCGCACGAGGTGTATGCTTCATTGCAAAGTTCAAAGATTCCCGACACGGCTCTAGAAGCCCGAAAAAGCAGGCTTAAAAGAATGGAAAGCGAGTTGCTAGCCCAATTAAACAGTGAAAAGTCACCTGATGAGAAAAGGATCTGGTACCATGAGGCTTTGCAGAAATTTCTTCATGAGTACGAAGATTATAAGAATCCGACAGAGCTCCCCGTAGTTATTAGGCACAGTGCGAGTAGCGCTGAGCATGGCGACACAGGACCTGGGCCCGACGTTAGAGACGCAAATGGCTAACATATTAAGTAAACACTATTATGACATTTCTAACCCCGCCTCCTATGGTGGCGTTAATAGACTGTACAAAGGTGTTTACGGAGTAGGGAAAAAAGATGTTGAGCGGTTTTTGCGGGAGCAGGATGCTTATACACTTCATAAACCGGTGAGAAAAAGGTTTAAACGGCCAAGACAACCGGTGATTCGATTGACTCTATTTGACAAGCGGATTTAACAGACATGCAAAGATATTCAGTGTATAATGACGGATACCGCTACATCCTATTCGTAATAGATGTATTCTCTAGATATCTGTGGCTATTCCACTGAAAAAGAAATCGCCTGAAACAGTTGCTAAAGCGACCAAAACGTTGATGTTAAAAGAAGAAAGGGTTCCTGGCTATTTTTGTACGGATATCGGGAAAGAATTTATAGGTCGCACTTTTCAGAGCATGCTGACAGAGTTTAATATCAGTTACTCACTAGCAGTTCTATACATAAAGCCTCTTTAGCTGAAAGAGTTCAACGTACCATAAAGGAACGCATGCATCGTTATTTTACACATAAAAACCCATACAGATATATAAACGTTCTCGGGTCACTGGCATCATCATACAACCGTTCACACCACCGTACGATTGGCGCAACACCTAACGAAGTTTTAGAAAGAGGTGCGCTGCCAGAGGTGAGAAGAGATGGAGTACCGCCACCGCAGTCTACAAATTTCAAAATCAATGATTATGTAAGGCTATCACGTTCGGGAAATAAATTCGCGAAGGGATTTGAGCAAGGATGGACACGTGAGATTTTTAAAGTTCGTGCTATGAGACCTAAAGGTGAGATAATGATGTATTACATTAAAGATTTGAATGGGGAAGAGATCGCTGGAGGCTTTTACCGCGAGGAGTTGCAGAAAGTGACATTTAATTTAGGAAAAAGTGTGTTTAAAATTGAAAAAATTTTAGGCAGCAGATGTTCAAGAAAGAGAAAAATGTACCTGGTGAAATGGCTGGGTTACCCAGAAAACTTCAACACCTATATAAAAGCTGCTGCAATAATGAAGCTTAAATAGTACGCAACATGGCGCCTAGCCACTTCTATGTTACACTCCCGTTCTCCTCTTCTCTGTCTGTACATCCTAACAACACCCTGACCAACTTTGTGACAGAACTCCACACACCCATTGAATTGGAGCGTGATTAGTGATGCGAGTCGTTTTTTATTGTGTCGTTTTTTTGTTTTTTGTCTGTTTTTTTGTTTAAAATGAAGATAGTCTTTTTTTTTTTATTGTTTTAAACTTATTCCATATTTTTCTTCCTTTAATCTAATAAGTATATTAGTATTACCTATAATTTACGATAAGACCATGCTTATACGGTTATACCTAGTATATATAGTCATCTTTTAGAAAAACTGAATCCCACAAAAAGGATATGATAAAAAGGAAAAACAAATCCTAATTTTTTATATGTATATATATTTTTTAACTAGAACATAAAACATTCTTCCTCGTTTCAAACAATATACATAATTGTGATTGGCAAGAATACCAGTATGCATATATATATATATATATATATATATATATATTCCAAATAGAAAAAAAAAAAAAAATATCATCTCTTTCTTTAACCTTTGTGTTAACCTAATGTTGTTTAACTTTCATTATCTGATTCTATTTCCATTGAAGAATCATTATCACTAGATTGATTAGAGCATATAGTTTCAATATCACAGGTACTGGTACTTATTGCAGATTTGGATGTTGACGAAGCCAATGTAGCACCATGTTTTACTTCACTTTTTTGGAATTATGCATTTTGGGATATAAATACTAGCTTTGCTGCTCTGTCTGTGCTTAATCGGTTTCTTTTGGCTGTATGGATATTACTGTATGTGCTAAATGATCTCTTTACTACGGCAGTGGTTGATGGCATTTTCAGAATTTTAGTTGCAATTTTTGTTAGTTCTTTGTTGGTACAGAATGCTTTCCACCATGCAGTAACTGAACTCCATAGAATTTGTTTAGAAAAATGTTCTTTCTTCGCTGAATATAACACCAATTCTTCTACAACTTTATTGTTATCAATATCCATTATCTTTTAGTCTCATTGCAAGTTTATTTACAAATTCAATCACTTCAACTTTTTCATCTTCATCAAGATCTTTTCCATTGAGCTTTGGATCTAAAAAATTAACTACTTTGTGAATATCTTTAACACAGAATTCTTTTCTTTCTTCAAATTTCCTAAGCACAGTTTGCTCTTCTGAAATTAAGAATGGACTCTCTCTGATGGTAAGTTTTAAATGTCTTTCTAAATTATTAAAAATAATTGGAACTTTTGCAAGGTTTGGCTTATCTTCTTCTAGTTCAATGATTGAATCTGCAATAGGTTGGAGGATTTTTATAAAACCAATATTTGTACTCCAAAAAGAGTCTGCTAAAATTGTGTTCCGAACTTCTGAAGATATCTGAATATTGGTATCATCAAGTTCACTAGATACTACAATTTTCTTGAGCACATATTTATTAGTTTGAAGACTTTGTAAAGATTTAACAATAGATCCCCATCTGGTTTTCACTGGCAATTTAAGTGAGCAGTTTATATTATCCTCTTTATGACTTTTCTTCAATAATTCAACTAAAATATGTTTATTTGTTATTTCCTTGACTATAGCCTTCCTCTTAAATTCATGTTTTTTTAAACTTTCCATTTTAAGTACATCTGTAAATATTAAGTTGAGACCATGAGCAACACAACCATAACAAGTCAAAGCAGTATGCTTTTCTTCTAAAATTGCCCAAGCACGCTTCATATTTGAAGCATTATCACTAATAAATCCAATTATAGGAGTCTTGGGCCTCTTGGCTTCAGTTACTTTCTGAACATCAGTCATAACAGAAGATATTTCATCAGCTATGTACTGACCTGTATGCCTATTTAACTCTGTATTAACAGATTTTAAAAATATGGGGTCAGGAACACTTGCAAGCTATTAGAAATTTGGTGTCTGGTTGGAACAACAAAGGAAGGCATCAAGGCTTTAAAAAAGTCACGCCACACATAATTTTCAACAATTGACAAAGGAGTCCCACTGACATATATTGCTCTTCCAAGCAGCATATTTAGATTTTCTTGTTCCTGTTCACCCATTCTGTCCATAAAGAAATTAATGGGTTTTGTTTTCTCATTAGTCTTTGTAATATCAAAGAGTAATTTCTTTCCTTCAGAGAAGCATGAGGGGTTGTCAATTTCAGATAGTTTTAATTTCCCTTCATTTTCTGATATTGGTTTATTAACAATTTGTTGTTCCTTGGGTAGTAATCCATAACTTTCTTTAATTATATTTGGACATGAATTGCAAATTTTTATATGATATTCCATTCGAGAACCACTTTTAGCAAAGTAGCCATATTGCTCAATTTTAAGTTTGCAAAGTATTTTTAGCACTTGAATCTCTATAGATTAAATTAAAAATCTACCATTAATTAGCTTAATAGGAACTAAAATTGCCAAGAAAATGTTTAAAACTTTAAAAAGTTGAAAATCTGAAATGAAATAAAAAGGTTAACTTAAATGAGGTAGGACCTTACCGGTATATATGTGTTGTGGCGAATGCCACAATAAGCCTACCTGAAAGGCCTAACTTAGAGTTAGGACCTACACATGTGCCCATATGTAGCCTATCTTTTATTCATAAGTAAAACTGAAAGTATGAATAAGGTGGCCGAACATCTTTTATATGGCGGGAAGAAAATAAGATCTACTATATAATATATTTAACTCATGGGCATTTTTTTACGTATAAGGCCATTTTGTGGATTCCGTCATGGCATCATGTTTGTTTACATAAAGGCGAGAAAGAATTCTCCGAAATCCGCGAGAAATTGCCCTCCAAGATCGCGGATTTTCGGAGGTAATGAAAGGGCGAAATAGAGGTGTATGAGTTTGTGTAGGTATATATGTGAGTATGCATGCGTATGTATCTGGAATTCTGGATGTATGCGTGTGTATGGGTAGCCCTGTTCAAAAATCAACTTTTTCTTATTTTCATAGGTTTCTGTACTTTTTCCCATGCTTTTTGACCTGAAAAGGCCGAAAATCACAACCATTTTGACCTAGGTTGTTGGGAAGCATTGCCGCATGGAGCTTTAAGTTTTCTGCCTTGAAATCGGCCAAAAGCACCAGTTCCGGGGTCCCTTGAATCATGTTTTGCACTATAACTTTTTATCGAAACAAGATAGAGCAACAAAATAGGCACCAAATTAAAGTGTTTTTAATCCTCTTTCTAACTTATACAATTATGATAGTCTTGGAACAAGAAATGGCACATTGGTACATACAAAGATTTCAGAAATATCACAAAATTCGTTTTCTCACTCATCAAGGCAGACAAGGCGCCTTATTCATGACACAAATTTGAGATTAACATTTTGTCACAAGTCTAATCGATCAAGAAGTGAAAGCATTACATGATGAATAATTTCATAATGACATTTACACAGTCAGTTGTTGAGAGTTTGTTTCTTGAAGCTGTCAAAGCGGCGTCTGTTGAACTCCACAGCTTGAAGGAGATAGTCCCTTTGCTTGGCATCTGTTGTTATGACATTTGCAAAGTCGCTCATCATCTTGACACCACGTTCAGCAATGTCATTCACCGCTTTCAGATTCTTAACATAGTCCAACGCTTTTCTGTAGTCCTCATTTTGTGGCCAAGACGTGACAGGTTCCAGAAGCCACTCGGATCCAATGTTCAGTGTGTCCAGCAGGAAATGTGATTCTGGGCCAATGAGATCAACCAGGGTGGTCTTAGCTGTGACTCTCTGGAATAGAGGCTTTCCTGTTCTGAAGCTGTCTGGCTTCTCAGTGGCATGTAACTGGGCAGCAATGTCGTGCTTCAATGTGTCACTCAATCTACTGCTGAACAGGGCAAATGGCACGACTTCCTGCGTCAGGTACCATTTGTGGTTTTCCATCTTATTAAGTACTGCATCAGCAAGCTCTGGGTCAGTTTTCTTGTACTTCAACATGTCCTGGATTAGACTTAGATCATTCACGGGAGCATCTGCAGCAGACATTGACATCATCCATACAGGAGTGTAGAACAGCGCAAGGAAGGTGTTGAGTCTTTCCAGCTTTGATACAGTGTCTTCGTCGTACTCAAGTTGATCTGCAAACATCAGCATTTTCATGGAGTACAGGTTTCTGGCCATCCATCTTGCCTGATGAATGGCGCCTGGTCGACTCCAGTGAATACCTCGAGGAGGCGTTCCTCCAAGAACAATGACTGTCAGTTCAGCCATTTCCCTGTAGTCGGCTCTTGGAAGCCTTTCTGCTGTTAGAATGTCTTGGAGTATTTCTTCACTGTTCTTCTTCTTTTCCTTCAGCCATTTGCTGTTGATAGCCAGCATCTTTGGGTTTTCCTTGGACAAGTCCGTCCAAACATCCTTCAGATGCTCAAACCAGGGATTATCTGGCCTCTTCACCTTCCCAAACAGCTTCTCCCAAACTGCTCCTACTAGGATTTCCAGGATGTGATGTCGACAGGCCAGATAAAACACCTTTTTGTTCAGCATTTTCTCTAGCAGTTTGGCAGCTCCTCTGTGAACTCCACTGTTACTGGATGTAGTGTCAAAAACAAGGGCAGTAACATTATCCGTAAGTTCCCATGTCTCCAGTAAATCCATTGAAGCCTCAGCCTGAGCTGTGCCAGAAGAATTGTCGATGACAGGTACTCCCAATAACTTTCCTTCAGTGTATGAGGGTGGACCAGACACTAGCACAGCTAAAGTCTCTGAGGTACTTCCAGGTTCACTGCCCAAGACATCTTTGAGCAACTTTCCATCCCAGTGTAAGGCAGCGTACTGTGGTTTTTTTTCACAAAACTTGGACATGTGACTCTGGCTGATATTATACCTGGACAGCATTCTGTTGCGACGTGTTGTTGAGGTTGAGATGACGAAGTTATCCAGATCAGCCCCTCCAGCTTTCAAGGTGGCAGAAACCATGGCAGTAACTTGATTGTCTGATAAACCAAGACGATCAGCTGTATTGCAGATGACATCACATTCCATGACCTTCCTTGGAAACGTCAAAGTCACACTAGTCACAGTGTCTTGATGGTGAGAACATCCAGGACGAGGCTGATGGTAATCCATGTCCTCTGTGTTAGCGTCGTTGTCAGTTGAGTCACCCCAGGTAATGTCATCCACATGAACAACTGCCTCTTGTTCTGCTGCAGCTGTAAAATAGTACAACATGTTAAGACAGTAATTGTTAAGTACATGCTAAATATCGCAATGGAGTAAAACTTAAAACTTTTTGTAACGTTCAAAGTAATTAGTTTTACCTTGTTCTTGTCTATGCTGCAGTCTTTCATTCCTCGCTGCTTGCTGCAGGGATCTTGTCTCAAAAATCTTGTCATGACCAGACATATGACCTTTCCTCTCAGTCTTTTGGTCTTCGTAGAACCTGATATCCTCATCTTTCTTCTCTCTGGATAACAGTCTGTTGTTCTGTATTTCCTGGATTGCATCTGGAGCTCCTATATCGAACAGGCTGTCTAATGCCAGCACAAATGCTCCTCTTTTTCCTCCAGGGTTACTTGCTCTTCCTTTGCTTTTCACCAGAACACGATGTTTCTCATGTAGTTTCATGAAGAGCTTCATTGCTTTGTACTTGGTCGTTGTCTTGATCCTAGCTATCTGCCAGAATGGGATGATAGATTCAACTGTTTCATATGCAAGGTCTTGAACCATGGGCCTCCCTGCATTTTCCGGTAAATTCTGAAGATTAAGGAAATACTGGAACGCCTGTCTGTTGGTGGGAAGCTGGGAACCACTGATAAAAGCTGAAGGGTATCCAACCAGGAAAGTTTCAGTGAGAGATCTGGTAGATGGCCCAGTTGACACCTGCCTGTGGACAGTACGTGGAGGTTCTGAGATATCAACTGTGCGCCCACGGAGCTCCCTCAGCTCCTTGCTTAATGCCATTGTGAAGTTGTAAACTTGTAGATGGTTTCTAGATTCTGATTGAGTTTCTGTTGTTTCCTGAAAAATGATAGATAATAATTATTATTATTATTATTAATTATTATTTATTATTATTATTATTATTATTATTATTATTATTATTATTATTATTACTTAGTAATTTTATGCTCTTTCATTTGATACCTAATTTGTTGCTCTATCTTGTTTAGATCAAAAGTTAAAGTGCAAAACATAATTCAAGGGACCCCGGAATTGGCGCTTTGGCCGATTTCAAGGCAGAAAATTTAAAGCTCCATGCGGCAATGCTTCCCAACATCCTAGGTCAAAATAGTTGTGATTTTCGGCTTTTTCAGGTCAAAAAGCATGGGAAAATGTACAGAAACCTATAAAAATAAGAAAAAGTTGATTTTTGAACAGGCCTAGACTGTATGGGGTATACAATAGATATAAATATGTGTATATAAGTATTTATGTATATATTGGTATATATGTATATGGGTGTATGTGTATGTACATATATGGATGGTCTCGGGGGAGAAAATATGTCATCGCGGGTCTAAAGGATAGTTAAGCGGGAGATTCAAAATCCGAGGCATGGATGGGAGATTCCTGGAAAGGTTGGGCAATGGGCAGTCAGCTCCCAGCCAGTGTTTTCGCAAGTTTAACGGATCTCAAGATACAAGACATTCAGTGCAAGAAAGAGGCCAGTTTTTTCTGTAAATAGGCTGAAAAGGACATTCTATAGTGGTACCATATGGCCTATTTTATTATTTATTTATTTATTTTTATAATATATATCATTGCAAAAGTATACCTTATAATTAAATTGGCAATATCTATATTAATTATTAAAAAAACAAAAAACAAAAACAATAAAAAACAACAAAACGCAAAAAAAAACAAAAAAAAAAAACATGGACATAAAAAAACCGTTTTTGAACATCACTAAGCGTGATTCGTATGAGGTGGGTTTATGTGAACTCCAGTTGGTCTCCAAATTTTTAACTCTTGAAACTGAACAAATCATATTTCTGATCCTTAGAAGAATCGATGAAGCGAAAAATTAGACATAACCTTAAACGATACTCTGCGATCAGTACTGTTCGGTGAGGTACAGTACTATAGCACAAATGTTTCGCTAGGAATCGGCTATTATGATACAGCCATGGAATGGACATTGTGACGGGGCTAAACAAGAGTCTTGAAAAGTCGTACCTGACAAACGATTTACTTTTTGAAGTCTTAAACATAGACACGCCTGCATGCACACTGAAGTCAAAATCAACACTTAATAGAAATATTAAAGATAAATTGAGGCCGAGGGCCGATATAGCGCAGCTCTCCAAATAGATACCTTTCACGAGGCACAGCATGACATGTCTAGCTTAATGTATCAATTGAAGATGGAGAAATTGGGTGAAAGCTCTCCACCTCCAGACATGTGCTATATTTACAGCAATATCGTAAAGCACCAATTTGTTGAGGACATCCAGGCGCGCCTGCTGCGCATTCCACACATCCCCACCCATAGAGGGAAAAGTTTGAGCATTACATATGACAAGCCCCATTATGTCAATGTTGCGATTAATCTATTAACCAACATCTCGATATATATAAAAGAACGATTGAGGGAAAAAATTTCCCATTCGATGATGGGAGCTTAACAGTGAAACTACACGTTCGTCGTTTATAATGACCCGAAAGCCATTCACAGTCTATCGAGGAGTGAGATACCAGCGTGGGAGTGGGCTTGGATCCATTTTTTCATCCATACTACGCACCGCTGTCCCACTGTTGAAGAGGGGTGCCAGGTACCTATGGAGGAAGGCGTTACAAACAGGTTTTAACGCGGCAGAAGACATAATGGGTGGAACTAAGCCTAAAGAAGCTCTAAAAAAACATTTAAAAAGTACACGGGACGAAATCATCAAAGATGCAAAGAGAAAAATGCGTGGTGGCGGAAAGAGATCTGCCAGGAAGAAGGGGTTACCATCACGTGGCGCTAAACGTAAAAGGAAATTAAAAAGGAAGTGCTCTAAGCGCATGAAACCTATGGCTGATAATTTTTTAACTGATATGAGCTGAGGACACTACCCTCACGAATCATAGGCTGATTACCAGTTGTCGAGAGAGGAAGCACAATTTCTGACTCGTCATGGCGCGTTTCATCCATCCGTGTAGTTCTCAATGCTGTAAATCGGAACTGTCCCTCTTTGATATGCCCCTCACTCAGGTCTCTATTGAGCATAGCGAATTTATTACAATTAACCCATTAAACACAATTAATTCGCCGAATGCCCCTTAGAATTTCTGATACCCAGCTCAGGCCCTTACTTTTTTGACTCAAGCTGCATGCACATGTACGCTAAACTGCGTATAGCCCATTTTGATGGAACGGACTGCGATGATAGTTACTCTGCACACCCTGAAACCAAACTTTTTACACTCCATATTCAGCCAGTGTGAGGTGTATTTAAATCAGGTTAACATCTCGGCAGGAACGGGGTACTACCACCTACGAGCCTATCTGGAAAATGTTCTCAACTTTTCAAAAGAAGCAAAGGACACCTTTTTAACCGCCGAGGGCTTTTATCAGACTAAAGATGAAAGTGGTATAAAGGATAAATTTAAAAATTCTAAAAAAAAGATATACGAGTGTTTTGGACGTGTTCATAGAGACTTCACATTCCAGGAGAAACTGCTTATGAACGGGATGGATACGAAGTTGAAGCTCAACTGCGCGAGTCCTGAGATCTGCATAAATCTGGGGTCTGATCAAGAAGAGGGCGCGAAACCCGTTGTGATTCACATAATGGATGTGTATTTGCGTATACGCCGTGTGAAATTAAGTTCGCCGAAACAAATAGAAATTGAGAAATACTTAATAGACGCCACAGTAAAATACCAAATTAACAGGGTACAGATCAAGCTATACACGGTGCGCGCCGGGTTGGCATCGAAGCAACTAGAAAACGTGGCCCTTGGAGTCCTACCTAAATGGATATTAATTGGAATGCAGGACCACGCCTCGACGAATGGAAAATATAAAAAGAGTGCCTTTAAATTCGAGAATTTCGGCCTTAAAAATATTACTCTATACGTAAATGGCGTTGCATTGGGAGGGACTACGAATACGGACTACTCATCAGACGCTGTGTTCCCGCTCTGCGCGAGAGCTTTTAGTAGTCTGGCTCATAATACAGGTGCCTGTGACGAGCTTGGGTTTGGCGTAACGCAGAAAGAATTTGCCGAAAAATTTAACAGTTATTCATTTGATGTTACGCCTGACTTGTCTGCTAGCGGAAATACGCACTTAACGCCACAACAGAGCGGGAATATCTCAGTCAGGTTGGAATTTGCCAAGCCTATAGACGTCCCTATTAGTGTAGTCGTGTACCTCGAATCACAAGCACTAACAGAAGTTGATCGTTTCAAGAACGTGGTCACAGACTTTTAAAATGGACACGAATACACTCCAGAGAGGATGAAAAGTGATCGAATTACACACTCCAAATTTATCGGTGTGTTTGCGAAGAATGAAATAGTGAAGCTGCCAACTACGAGAAACTGGTACGGGATTATCGTTAACACCGACATTGTGGGGGTGAGGGGGTTCATTGGTTTGCAATATATTTTAAAAATAGGGAAAGAATGTACTATTTTGACTCACTCGGCGCTCAGCCCTGGAATGATTCTGTGGTTGTACAGTTTATCGAACAGATACATGTACCTGAGATTGTGTGGAACCCGTATCGCCTTCAAGGATATTATAGTAACACGTGCGGCATGTACGCCCTCTCATTTCTCATGCACATGTCACGTGGGAAGGGATTTATAAATTTTTAAAAATTATTCGATTTATGCGACACTGAAATGAACGAGAAAAATCGTATGCAGAGAGAAAAAAAAAGGTTCCCATATGTTAGCACCCGCTGTATTGTGTAAAGGTGTATATCTATATCGTGTAAAGGCCTATTTGTAGCCATTCAGGCTTATTTAATGGACACTGGTTCCGCTTTGTACATGTTTTCTATCATTTAATAAATTAAATGAAAATACAATGTGTTTTGTTCTTAACCCCCCAAAAATACTTACATTAATTCCTCGGTGACCTGGCATTCGTTGGACCGGATGTGAGCCAATACTTCGACCTCTGTGCTCAGGTCGCTGGGTTGGCTGTGCGGAGAAGCATCCATAGCATTTATTCCCCTTTCATCGAGACGAAAAGTAGCTATAACACGCTGAAGTTCCGCATCGGTCCTATAAAGTTAAGTTAAAATAAAGGTTAGTTAAAAAGCTACAATAAGAGAAAATGCAACGAATTTTTAAAATTATAATGGAAAAGCAGATATCCTGACAGTTTTCAAAAGTAAGAGTGCTAAGATAACGTCTGCCGACACCGGGCCTCGATCCCGAGCCCGCAGGCCATTCTTAAAAGTTTTGGTAATTTTAAAATCCTATCTGTAGAACTTTCTATAAATTTTTAAATTATCGAGAAAAGTACAAATAAAAACACACCATATATATATATATATGCCGAAATAACCACGAAGGAAACAGACAATAATTAAAAGCGAGTACGCTAATTTACAGCTCAAAAGTAAGATTAGCTGGGTGTGCTATGATCCGTCTGCCTGCAACGGGTCTCAAACCAGCAGACAATTCTTAATAGATTTTAATACTTCTATTGTAAGTTTTTAATATTTCTAAAATCCTACCTGTACAAGAAATGTGCAAATAAAACACCATATATACAGTATATATATATATATATATGCCGAAATAACCACGAAGGAAACAGAGAATAATTAAAAATATTTTTCAAAACGCAATTATTGTGGCCTTTTATAAGTTAACGCCGATTGAAACGTTATATATAGGCCGAGAATAAAGCACGAACTATTTTCAAATTGCATTTATTAGGGCACTTATAAGTTAACACTCAATGAACAGCAGAATATAATCACAAATTTACTTACACTTTAATATCGTCTTCATTGAACGGTTCTTGCATTTCGTCACAATTTTCTGAAACAACTTGCGTAAATAAAAGTTCATTCCGATCTGCAGCTGCGAAAAGGTGGAGCGCAGCTGTTGGGTAGAACTCGCCATCTTCAAACAATTCGGGGGAGTCGTACAGTTGGCTCATGCTTGGTATTTCAAAAACGCTAAGCAAGAAAAATCAATGAAATGAGGCTCTGAGATGAAAATGACACCTTTTATAAATGGGGCTCGTGATTGTGATTAACCCACAACACACGAAACGCTAGCTCCTATTGGCTATCAGTGAATTTTGGGCGGGTCTTAACGCGTAGGCCTGCATAGCGGCCAAATAGAGCTGTGATTGGCTGCCCCTTGAAATCTGGGGTGTGTCAGATATTCCCATTCGTAGAGAGAGAAACGCTTTGTTTTTTATCTTGTATTCGGCCGAGAGAGAGAGAGAGAGAAAGAAAGAGAGAGAGGGAGAGGGAAACAGAGAGAGAGAGAGAGGTAGATGAGGATGGTTTGTGAATCGGTTTATGGCTCTGAAATATAAAAGTGGAAGGTAATTTCAGATTCAATTATCCATGAAGGGAAAACAACCAGCGAGCGAAGCTTGCGCTCGCCGCTGTAAATGTTTATTGTATCGTACGATAACGCAGGGATGAAATAAATACATTTTTAAAAAATAACAAAGATGTGTGATGTAGCGCTTCATTAAACACCAAAGTTTATGATGTCGAGAGAATGGAAATAAGATTCCATCGAAGCGTTGTTTATTATCGAGATTTTAAATCCAATGTTATCTTTCGGTTCTTGGTGCCGCTAAAACTCGCTGTAGAACAGGTGTTTCAAATTTTATTTTTAAAGGATAATCTTTAATGGGCGTGTGTATTAATTCTCGTCATGCGTGAATTAATAAGGTGATGTTAATATATATATATATATATATATATATATATATTAACATCACCTTATTAATTCACGCATGACGAGAATTAATACAACTTACCATTCCGCAATTTTCAGAACGTTGTTTAATATAATTCTGTATACATATACAGTACTGGCCAAATTATTAGGAATTTTTTTAAAATTTCATTTTTTGGTATAAAATGTTAAATTAAACCAATTTTAAACGTTGAAAAGTTATTTATTTCTACACAAGAATACATGGTCATTATTTAGCAATAGTTTAGTACTTAGTTTGACCCACCTTAGCTGCAATAATGGCTGCGACACGCTTCGGCATGCCATGAATTAATTTTTTGCATAATTCTTTAGTCGAACGAAGCGTGTTTGTTCGTCAGTTGTCGTTTGGTTGTCGTGCGATGCGGGTGTGTTTCTCTTTCTTTTACGTGTCATTGTAACTACCGTTTAATTTAAATAGTGTATTTACCCAATTTCGGCAATTATTTGTTACAGTTTTTAAGTGAATTTGAAAATGGGGCGAAAGAATGACTTGAGTCCACGGAAAATTGGGCAAATACAGGTTTTATTAACTTCTTCTACATTTAAACAAAAGGAAATCGCTGCCAAACTCCATGTTTCACCACAGTCAGTACTTCGTATTAAGAAAAAAATGGTATTTGGAGAAAATGTAGGCCCCAAAAGGGTTGGAAGATGCGGCAGAAAAAGGGTAACGACTCCAAGAACTGATAGACAGATTGCAATTTTGTCTCTTAGAAATAGAAGAGCTACTTGCAAAAACATTTCCAGTAGTCTAGCGGCTGATGGCATCAATATTAGTCGTAGAACAGTCAACAGGAGGCTTCTAACTGCCGGCTTCAAAGCCTACCGCCCAAGGAAGAAGCCCAGGCTCACTGAGGCTATGAAGAAGGCACGTTTTGCATGGGCAAAGGAACACATTAACTGGACTAGTGAGGATTGGGAACAGGTAAGAATAATATTTAACATTAAATAGAATGTTAATACAGTAAATACAGTATGCATAGAAGTGTATTTACAGTACGTGATAAAACTGCAGTAAAAATATCTGTAAAGCAGCAAGTCATACTGTACTTCGTTTTAGCTGTACTTCATACGCTATGCACTGACTCTTTCACAGGGCTTTCTTTGATTGCAGGTGGTGTTCTCCGATGAGTCAACGATTGCCGTGCTTGACGATCGTGTTCAAAGTGTAAGAAGGAGGCCTGGAGAAGAATTTTTGCCTGAGTGTCTGATGAAAACGGTGAAATTTCCACAAAAGATCATGGTTTGGGGAGCAATTTCTGTGCATGGAACTAGTCGTTTGAGCATTGTTGAGGGGAATATGAACCAAGTCAAGTATATAGAAGTACTAAGAAGACGTCTACTGCCTCAAATAAGGGAATGGTATGGTAATAGACGTTGGATTTTTCAACAAGACTCAGCTCCATGCCACACGGCAAAGTCGGTTAAAAAATGGTGTCATGAAAATAGTGTTCGGTTGCTCCCATGGGCTGGAAATTCTCCAGACATGAACCCAATCGAAAGTTTATGGTGTATTTTAAAGGACGTAATCCATGAAACGCCGATAACAACAAAACACCAACTCATAGAGCGACTTATTCAAGTCTGGTTTCACTCTACACGTATTAAGGAATTATGCAAAAAATTGATTCATGGCATGCCGAAGCGTGTCGCAGCCCTTAAGGCAGCTAAGGGGGGTCAAACTAAGTACTAAACTATTGCTAAATAATGACCATGTATTCTTGTGTAGAAATAAATAACTTTTCAACGTTTAAAATTGGTTTAATTTAACATTTTATACCAAAAAATGAAATTTTTAAAAATTCCTAATAATTTGGCCAGTACTGTATATATATATATATATATATATATATATATATATATATATATATATATATATATATATATATATATATATATATACAGGGTGTTTGAAAACTTTCTGTACAAATTGTAATGGGGGATGGGCAACACCAAGACAAACCCTTTTCGTCTATAAGTGTATGTCCGCTGACGTCACCATTCGGCGCGAGAGGGCGCCGCTGCAATTGGCTAAAAGGTGAAGTGGGCTAGACTCGCGCTTGCTGCGGGCATTCTTAAATCGAACGTAGTACGCGTAACATGGAGCGCTTCACGACTGCTGAGATGGCTGACATGCATATGGTGTATGGGGCTGCCAATGGAAACGGAAGAGCTGCTGTGAGGTTGTACCGACAGCGCTTCCCAAACAGACGTGTGCCAAACCACCAAACGTTTGCGCATTTGCATCGGCGACTGCGAGAAACTGGAACATTCCATGCAAACATGCATGACACTGGTCGGGAGAGAAACGTGCGCACTCCTGACATGGAAGAAGAAATCCTACGGCGATTTGAGGACAATCCAAGCGCAAGCACGCGAGGTGTTGCACGTATCCTCGGTGTGAACCACGACCTGGTCTGGAGAGTGTTGCACGAGCAGCAACTTGCCATGGACGATACCCGCCCAAACATTGACGGCGAACCGTTCTTGATGAACATGCACCCGTGTAGCATGTGGATTTGCGTGCGCCCACACGTGAGAATTGTGCATGTTAAACACACCCTCACGTGTGAAACAGGACTCATCTGAGAACAGCACATAAGCCGGAAAATTAGGCTGCACCGCTGTCTGCTGCAGAAACCAGCGTGCGAATTCCACACGAAGAGGGTAATCCCGAGGTTGTAATGCCTGGACTATCTGACGATGAAACGGATGTAACTGTTCGTGCAACACTCTCCAGACCAGGTCGTGGTTCACACCGAAGATACGTGCAACACCTCGCGTGCTTGCGCTTGGATTGTCCTCAAATCGCCGTAGGATTTCTTCTTCCATGTCAGGAGTGCGCACGTTTCTCTCCCGACCAGTGTCATGCATGTTTGCAGGGAATGTTCCAATTTCTCGCAGTCGCCGATGCAAATGCGCAAACGTTTGGTGGTTTGGCACACGTCTGTTTGGGAAGCGCTGTCGGTACAACCTCACAGCAGCTCTTCCGTTTCCATTGGCAGCCCCATACACCATATACATGTCAGCCATCTCAGCAGTCGTGAAGCGCTCCATGTTACGCGTACTACGTCCGATTTAAGAATGCCCGCAGCAAGCGTGAGTCTAGCCCACTTCACCTTTTAGCCAATTGCAGCGGCGCCCTCTCGCGCCGAATGGTGACGTCAGCGGACATACACTTATAGAAGAAAAGGGTTTGTCTTGGTGTTGCCTATCCCCCATTACAATTTGTACAGAAAGTTTTCAAACACCCTGTGTATATATATATTTTCCTGTACTAACATGCTGTTGATTATACGTTTCGTATATTATTATTTTATTATATATATATTCCCCGTTCGTATTTCTTATGCTATTATTATTTTTTATTTAATTTTTTGTTCATATATACTGCATGTGAAATCCAATTAGCCACCAAGTTTTTAACTCTTCTTTTTCTAATTAGTAATTTCTGTAGTAAATGATAAATATTATTTTTCACAAGATGATTCAGTTATTCTCGGTAAATAGAGATTTGTTTGAGTTATGTAATAAATGGGATTAATGTGAATTAATGCAATTTGACGTGATTGCTAATTATAAATTTTGGATCTTTTGTGTACGTTTCTTGTAGTAATTAGTGATTTTTATAGTTTTCAGAAATGTTTTAGATGAACTTTTTTCTGGAACTGTACATATGTAGGCTTTCTCTGATTAACCCTTCGATTGCTTCCACCCGAATTGTTCATTCTGACGAATGTCAAACTTTTCGCCCCACCCTAGACCTACTTTTTAACGGGGATGTGTGTGCGTGTATATATATATATACATATATATATATATATATAAAAGAGAGGGAGAGAGCACGCGAGAGGGAGAGAGAGCGAAAGGGAGAGAGAGGGAGAGAGAGAGAGAGAGAGGGAGAGAGAGGGGAGAGAGAGAGAGAGCGAGCGAGAGGGAGACTGATTATCCATTTATCTACCAATCGTGAAAGGATGTTTACATTCCACCTTAGACCTACAGTTTAACACAGATCATTAGGTTACCCTGGCTACCAACCGTGGAAGGACGCGCCGCCACCGGGCCTCGAACCAGACGCATATAATCGTGTGTACGTAATATTTTATGGGAGTATAGACGGGTGTGTACGTGCCAACAACGAAGTATACACTGTGCCAACTGGATGATAGTGCCTGGAGGCACTAGCTGATTAGGGGCCTATAAGACAACGTCCGCTCGGCTGAAGTCTTAATATGCGCTTGGCTCCTGTCAAGCGAACACCTCTCTTCCTCTCTCTCCTTCTCATCTCTCTTTCTCTTGGAGGATAACTCCGCCTCCAAGTTGCATAACCCTTGTTGCTCTTGCAACAATCCCCCCTCCCCATTGGGGGGTTGGCACTGGTGCCAAAGGGGGGTTTGTACTCTTGCAACATTGATCAATATTTTCAATTGCACTGTACTCTCTCATTTTGCGCCCATACTACTAAGGTTCAATGAAGCGAGACCAATCTTTACGCTGTTTGACCACACACCCTTCAATTCCTTCGTCTTTATAAAACATATAAATGCATTTTAAGCGCAATAACCGCACTTAAATAAATCGGTAGAAGTGTTGACTATGAAATTACACAACGCGGGTTCGAGCCCCACTCGCTCTCAGTTTCCCGCTTTATTGCCTTTTTCCCTTTCCATCTTATTTAAGTGTGGTTATTGCACTTAAAATGTATTCATACAACTTTAAACTGAACTTAAAGCTAAAGAGCTCCTTCGTTGCGTTCATTTTTGTATTAATACAAAGAAATAAATTGATGTAACTTCTTAAATGTTTAGCTTTAACAAATTATTAACCGACTTTTTTTCTTTTCAGTTAAAAATGAAGTTTAAAAATTCAGGTGAAATATTATACGCGATCGACAACCAAATGAATCTTCCTTCATCCGTGAAATCGACTGTTCACACAAACGAGATAAAAGAATTCTTGATGGAAACTTATTTCCATAATTCGACTGGAACGGAACATGACATGAAGGATCTTATGTTGTTTCTCAACTACATTAAAGAAACGATTCCGAGAATGAATATTTCGATCAAGTCAGAAAATGGAGATCCAGAAGAGGAATTTTTGTACTGCAATTTCCGTAAGTATTATATTTTTTATTGATGAGTTGCGAGGACACGTGTCACGCGTCAGTATTGCGTCTT
Organism: Bathynomus jamesi; assembly: GCA_023014485.1. Lineage (NCBI taxonomy): Eukaryota > Metazoa > Arthropoda > Malacostraca > Isopoda > Cirolanidae > Bathynomus > Bathynomus jamesi. The sequence continues at coordinate 589,978 of JAJOZX010002473.1, forward strand.
ACGCCTGAATGATAACAGCTGAACTTAAAGTTTGCTTTCATTAAATAAAAGATAAGTTTTTTATAAACTTCATTTTAATATTTACTCCTGACATTTTCAGGAATGATACCTGCAGCGTATCACCGTTGGCACTGGCATCTCTCGGTGCCAGTAGCCATTCTGGGCAGCATCACAAATTTCCTCACAATTTTGGTTCTAACGAAGAAGAACATGTTTTCTTCTACTAATTTTCTCCTTTTGGGTATCGCCATCGCTGACCTTCTCGTATCATTAGAATACGCTCCCTACGGACTGTCTCAAATTATCGGGGGTACTTCATTACGTTACTTCCAAAGTTATGCCTTTTACATCTTGGTTCGCGCTCACTTTTCACAGGTGTGTCACACTGTAGCAATATGGCTGACTGCCGTTCTTGCTTTCTGGCGGTGGGTGTTCGTATGCAGACCTCACGAAGCGTCATCCAGATGCTCACCCAAGAATGCTAAAAAAGCGCTTCTCGTTACGTACCTCGCGTGTCCTGTGGTTGCTTCTCCAACATTTCTGCTGTACTCTGTCCAGGAAACGAACGATAGAGGCAACCTCATTTACATTGTGAACTTTTCCCCTTTAGTCGTGAACAGCGAGACAGTTTGGGATGTTAGTATGCAATTGTTGTTATACTTATTTCCCTCCCATTTCATATTCTTCATCAAAATGTCAGGGACGAGTCTTCAAAGCTTTGTTTTTAACGAATTCTTTTCGTGTTAATAACTGATGAACACTAATTTAAAAGGATAACCAATAAAAAAGGATTTGCTGAAAATTTTGATGAAATACTTTCTATTTTAATTGTTTTTATAATTTGAATGTTTTCATTCAAATTATAAAACCATTATAAAGAAAAGAAAACAATAATGGTGAATTTTTATAATTAAAAGAGAATGTTTATATTAAAAGTATTTTATGACTCCGCATTCTTGGGATATAATTACATTTATAATTGGTTTCCCTTTTATTTTTAATTGTAGGTGGTGTTCTTCTTGTACAGCGCCGTGGTGAAAATTCTCCCTTGCCTTTTTCTGATTATTTTGATTCCGGCAATCATTAAAGGGATGTTAGAAGCGTCAAGAAGGCGAATTTTGCTCAAATCAGGCCCTCAGTTGAGAGCCAAAGCCAACCCAGATCTTTCTGATAGCGTGTTGCAAACTCAAAATAGATTGAAAAAAAGCGAGGTACGAAAATGCCACATTTTGTAATTTGTTGTTCCTGTAGATTTTCTTGCTATTTACGCACTATAACGCATCCTTAGTTCACCCAAAATAGAAAGGTTATGCCAATCTCCTTGACAGGAAATGATGTCTAGTGATGTATACGCCCCGTAAAAAAAGTTTATTATATCATGACAAAAGACGGCTCTTAAAATGCTTTTTATGCATAATATTTCATTTTTTATTGATTTTATGGATACGTTTTGCCATGAAATACGTCACTGATGCGAAATTCACAAATATTTATTAATCTTTAACGTAAGATGGAAAATAAACATCGCATAGAGAAACCTAACTTTCTAAAACGGTTTAACGATCTCCGTATAAAAAATAACATCAAAATCTTCTTCAGGTGGAATTCATTTGATGAACAGGTGAAGATGTTTTCCTGACATTCACCTTTCATGCTTTATATTTACATTCGTATATTTTCATTAGTTTTTTGGAAACTCATTCAATTTGAATTCTTTTTTAATTATACGGTATGCATATTCCTTAGGTAAAAATCACATCATGATACAGTAAGTTGTCGGTTTTGAGATGTCAATGTGAAATCTTAGATTATACAACAGTAACTATATCATTGTTTAAAGAATTGTGGGAAAGTAAATGCCTATAACAAAATAAAAGTCATCTGCACACTTTATATAACCAGAATTTTAATACACGAAATATTAGTTTTAACAATAATAATAAAAAGAAATATGATCTTTATCCACGCAGCTTTATTTGTGCCACACAGCTATAAATAGCCTCCATTTTCATTTATTTCAGGTCGCTACGGAAAGAACCACTAAGATGCTGGTGGTTATTTTATTTATTTTCCTTGTGGCGGAAGTGCCACAAGGAGTTCTGACTGGTCTCACTATCGTTTACGGGCAGGAATTTTTCAAGTAAGTATTGCTTCTACATAACTAGTCCAGTCTTTCACTGCTCTCCTCAACAAACATCGATTTCGTTAATTAATATAAATGTCCAAATACCTTTTGGTCTTTCTTTTTTTTATTGCTATTTCTAACTTTTCTATTTTCTTCTTGGGCTAACCTACAGTGGATCTTAGGGTCTTCTTAGCCTGTAACTCTGTAAGGTAATTTCATTTTCACTTATAATGTTTTTGATATGCGAATATTAATGGGTTTCCCAGTTGATCTACTTTTTTAATTTAGTTAAAAAGTGAGAAGAACGGAGCACAATTAAACTACGTCGCCTTTCTTTCTTTTCTTTCGAAGAGGAACATTTTTTAATCGAGAAATTTTTCGACTAACCCGTTTAAGCCACATCAGGAACCATGGTGTTTATTTCACGAATTCACCCCAGTGTTTTTTAAATAGTTACTGCTAATTGATCAGGCAGTGTGGCCACCTCCACTTCCACGCAATCCTACATGACTTTTTTCTGTGATATATCAAAATTTTATTGCTTTTGCTGTATTCCTTCAGGAGGGGTCATTTTATCCATTTGGGGTCAAATTGACGTCATGGTTCCTCTCATGTCATTTGATGTATATGTTATCTTTATGTAGTTATTTTCATGAATTTTACTTTATTTCAGAGATTTATTTCATCCGTACACACCCATATTCAAAGATTAATTTCATACAATTTTATAAAAATGTCAAGAAAAGACAGAATTTGATGATCGCAAAATTATAAAAATGCTGGAATCACTACCACTAACAGAATCACTACTATTAGGATTATTTTTTATCTTTGCATTTTGTATCATGAGTCAAAACATTGAAAAAGCTGATATTATTCGTTAAAAGTTCTTAAATATGAAATACGACGTTTTATGCATGTGATTGTTTCATTACAGACTTTTTATAGTACCATTTTGTAAGATTTTAGATTTGGGGGTCAACAACGTAAGTAAATTGAAGGTTTCTGAGGAGGGCTAATAATAAATATTTAAAACATCTTTCTACTCTACATTTACGTTTTAGTTCAACCATTTATGGTGTGCTCCTTCCTTTTTTTTAATTAATAATTAACCTTTTATTTATTTTTATCCCAATTACGTGGTTTCTCTACATAACATCTTTGATTCCTTTCATTTATAGTAGCTGTAAGGCTTCCTACTAATCTAAAAATGTATTTTGAACAAATGCATTTAAAAAGAAAGTCATAAATTGTCAAGCGACAAAATCAACACTGTTTGTAAAATTACTTTTCTACTGCTTTACGATAAGCTTTACTGTTTTACTGGTTTTGATGAGGATATTCAACTTAAACAATATTGTCATGGAAACGGTTCTTTCAATTCTTGTCGATTTTAATTTCGGAGAAGTTGTCGCTTATTATAATGTATTATTAAACCGAGGGCAGCAAGAATTAGGAAAGACGTCTATTAACTATTAAGAAAACTATAACAGTTTAGGCATGTCTACTCAAAAAAGTCTAACTTGTTGAACATTAAGCCCATAGAAACGGGTTATGAGTTATTTTAAAGCTTGATCTTTCCTCTTTCGTACGGTGTGCAGGACATCTCACCACACCTTGATATTTATCACACATTACTTAAGAATCACCACAAGGGTGCGGTGAAAAATGGAGAGACGCCAATAGGAAATGAGAAAGCGTTGCAGCGTAGATGTTACGAGAGTAAGGGAGTGGCTCTGAAAGTTAAAGCTTATCTGTAAAGTTTTGAATATCTAGAGCTACAGCATGTGTTGCACGTGGCCAGCGTCCGTACTTCAATGAGTAATACCGTTCTTCTATAAACGAAAGGAAGGACTGAGGTCGAGAGTTCGAATGCCAATGATGATGATAATAATAGTAGTACAGGTGTTACAGCAATGGTTGACCTAAGAGCTGTGCCAGTTTCTGGCCCTCATGACTGATTATTATGTTGTACGTGTCACACGCTTTAGAGTCTCTTGCGCACGCGATTCACGTGGCAATAATGTTCGCAAGTGTAAAGAGGCCTTTTGGGTTACCTGGGTAAAATCTTCCTTTGAGATATCCTCCAAAATGAAAATCGGACGGTGAGAAGTTCGGGAACTGAGGAGTAGGGTGGATCGATTTTACATTTTTTTCGATTTCCATATTCTAATAGAGGCAAAAACTTGCGCATGCATGAGAAAATAGCCTCTGCAAAATCTTAGCTTAATAGGTAATCATCTTCTGCCCCCGGCAGAGCGATGAAAATCATATTTTAGTAGTCAAAAACGTATTTTTAAACCCTAGCCTAGAGTCATAAAATTTTGCGTGTGTGTTATTTCATGCCTAAGCAACGATATAAATGCTATGGGAAATATATAAATGCATTATTTAAGACAAAGAGCCGATCTGAAAATATGTTTAATAGACATATTTTCAGATCGGCTCTCTGTCTTAAATAATGCATTTATATATTTCCCATAGCATTTATATCGTTGCTTAGGCATGAAATAACACACACGCAAAATTTTATGACTCTAGGCTAGGGTTTAAAAATACGTTTTTGACTACTAAAATATGATTTTCATCGCTCTGCCGGGGGCAGAAGATGATTACCTATTAAGCTAAGATTTTGCAGAGGCTATTTTCTCATGCATGCGCAAGTTTTTGTCTCTATTAGAATATGGAAATCGAAAAAAATGTAAAATCGATCCACCCTACTGAGGAGGTCACATCTTTTCGGTCACCTAAACATTCAGACCGTATTTCCACTGCAGTTCCGTTGCGTGGGCCATGACACTGTCTTGTTGGAACCAAACGTCCTCTCGTCAAATTTCAGGCAAGTTATAAACTGCTGCTGCTGTCCAGAGTTTATTTTCTCAGTTTAGAAAAAAGGTCCGATGACCCTTCGTCGTAATTCAATGCGTGGAATTCTCCATGTTTTTTGTCACGACCTTGTCGAGAATTTTTTAGAGTAAATGACACCAATCAGTTGGATGAAATGTCTGTATATATAAAAAAACTTTATTCAGAAAAAGAATACAACTTGGATTACTGGGTGAGTGGGGGTATTTTTGGAATCATTCGGGGTCCCCCTCAAAAGTTATAGTAATCATGTTTCATTAAGGAAATATGAAAAATTTAGTTATCAAATAAGTACAACCCCCACTGTACCAGTGGCGGCTCCTCAGAGGAAGCATAGGAGGCCGGGCCTCCCTTATTGTAATACACAGGTTTTATTATATAAATATCTAAATAATAAGCAATATTTCTCATCTTTCATAATGTTAAGAAAAGTTTTCTTCTATATAATATTTTCATCTGCTTTCACTAACATTTTATTGATGATTGCAATTAATTTGTAGTTAATTCCTTGTCTAAATATATCAAATTTTGAAAATACTGGACTTAAAATAATATACAATTTAGCATTAATTTCTGCTAAGAAAATGGAAAGTCAGAGGAGCGAATAGTTAGCTCATTTTCACGCCAGGGGGCCGAACTTGTGGGAGCCTCCCTGGTTGCCATGGTAACGGCATTAAAAGCATGAGAAAACGCGTCTGACGGTCAATGTGGCTGCGAGGCTATGGGCGATATGAAGGCCAAGCTCATGCAGGGCCTCCTGTCAGTGGCGCCTCTATCTGGATAGACTGGCATTATATATATACTGTGTGTATATATATACTGATTCCATAGTAGTGGACCGGCCAAAATTAAAAAATCGACTTTGAACGGCGGTTTTTGTTAATAGCTGGCACCCATGCTAAATCAATGTACCTGTGGGTGACGATTAAAATGCAGGTGGATGCCACTCTCGCTTTTGGCTTTGAAGGTCATTTTCGAGGTCAAACTGTGCAAAAAATGGTATTTTGTAATTTTAATTTTAAAAAATATTCTGAGCCAATTGGTTTGACCAAATGTTTCATTTTGCCACACTTAGTGATAAAGAAGTATGATGCCACGCTTATTCCATCCGAATTACCAACTCAAGGTCAAATTCAAGTTAATCACGACCGAAATTGTGCTAAAAATTTGTGATTTTTTATTTTAATTGACGAAAAAAACATTGAGTAAGTCTGTTTGTCAAAACAATTTATTTTAACATTTTTATTGCCTAGTAAGTTTGATGACATGAATTAAGTACTCACAGTAACAGAATTATCACAACTAAATCACAAAGCAGTAAATATAGGCCCATAACTACACAGTTTACACACTAGTAACATCTACAAGTTCACGTTTCTTGATGAACAGCACCGAAATACTGCACTGACAGTCACAATTGTGTGGATTGCAATCACTTAAGAACAGAGTTATTAGTTCCTCACAGCACATTCCAGCTTCTCTCGATTTCAGCCCGGAAGAGAGACATAGATCTACTGTCCAGCTGGGTTACAGCAACCGCTGTCGTCACAACCACAAGCTGTCGTACACTTCATCCTTTTCCTGAAGCAGTTGCATCTTGTCTTGCACTTTTTCTTGCAACCACAAGCAACAAGCTCCAGGCAGGCTTCAGGGATTGGAGGAAGTCTTGTCCACACTGGTAGGAGGCTCCCATCTTCCAACTTCCAGGCTGAAGTGTCCACCGGATCTTCAACATCTACGTGCTCTTTGTCAGCCTGGAGCCATATTTTGGCCTGATAGTTTGCCCGCTTGGCGTGGAGCTCCAGGGCATCCTTTGTCGGTGGGAGCATTTCCAGAGTCTTCTTGGCCTTCCCAAAAAGGTGAACTCTGGCGTCATCAACTGTGTGTTGTTCCGGGGTGCCATACAAATGACACACAAACTTCTCAACATCTGCGATATCCCCATCTCGACCAATGGCGTGCAGCAGGAGTGGGTGGTCACTGAACACCTTCCAACACTTCTTTTTTCCATGACCACTGAAGGACGAGACTGTGTCACACCCGGTCAAAGCGTGGAAGCTGACCAGGTTGTCCCTGACTGGGGCGACAAACTCTTGAATACATCGTGCACGGGGTAGCATTTTCGGTTCTTGGCCGTTCCGCACAGCATCCACACTTCAGCGACCTTGGTGCAAACGAAGTGAATCAGCAGCACCATTACATCAGTATCTCTGCACACTACCAGTATTCGTTCATAGCCCTGGGACGCTGCATCACATGAGTGAAGGATGAGCCTGGTGTCCGCCTCTTCATGGTTGCTATGCAGTGGAACGTCATGTCGCCTGGTTGACCGTACTTCAGTGGCTTCAGAGAAGCCACCCCCTGTCACCAGCTGACATCTTTCTTGAAGATCTCTGCCCTTCTCAGTGATGACGTTAGACAGAAACAAGGCTAGGTCAGCCTTGTTTGTATCCAGGGCCATGAAGTTTTTCCACACTTCAGGCAGTGGAACTTGTGGGCCATCAATGACTTTCCGAATCGGTTTCTTCTTGCTTGCACGCTTTGTCCTGGTAACTGCTTTGATCGATCCTTCCCCTGCGTACCGATCAAAGATGACATCAACTCTTGTTGTGTGTTCATTGAAATAACTCGTCACGGCCTTGAAGAACACTTCAGCATAGTCGCCGAATGTCCGACAGCCGCCAGGCTTGCCAAGAGCTTGGATGAGTGCATGGCCATCTATCATCACACAGGTCTTCAGATCAGAGGTTGGAACCTCTGAGCTTATGGTCTGCTGAGCCATCAGGATGTTCATCAGCTCAGACTTCGATGTCGAATTCATCTCTCCTCCTGCCTTCGCCAGACTAAATGGGACTGGGGACAGTTCATGCTTCAAGACGTTGACCATCTCCACCATGCGACCTGCGGTCGCGGCATTCAGGAGCCGCTGTAGTAGCTTTCTGTCAGCTTTGATGGTCTTCTGCATGTTCTGCTTGGTGGAAACTGTAGCTTTGTACACATCAGCGAAGGTTTTCGACCGATGTTTCTTCATCGTTTCATGGAAGCCTACTATCTGTTCAATCAGTCTCTCCTTCATGAAGCCGATTACATGCTGCTTTCCTCGATCCTGAGCTGTCAGCAGGTTCTCCACAACATCTGTGGGTGCAGTGTCTTTGGTTGCCAGTGAAACAAGTGGGATGTTAGTGGCGGCATCTGTATCTCCTGCTTCACTCACGTGAACTCTGAAGACGTCAAACTGCTTAAACTGCTGAACTAGCTTCATGACATCATGAGCGTCACGCCTAGTGCGAGAAGGCAGACTGTCAACCCCATCATCATCTTAAAGACTGAAGAGGCATCTTGTGTCTTGAGAGATGCGTGACCGCTCTGACCATGTGATGCAGAACCTGTCTCTTGCTTGGTCATTCTTTGTGATGCCGATGATACCATTGTGCATCTTGCATGTACGATTTATCCATTCGGTTGCCTGATCAGCTGGAACTTGGTTGAAGCGCTTCGCCGTCCTCTTGACGACAAAGTTCCCATTACAGAACTCTGCATGAACTTCTGGTGCTGACTTCTCAAGACCTCTCATATCAGCCAAGTAGACCGGCCCCCAACGTGCATAGTTTGTGTGGTCATAGATAGTTAGCCAAGGCAGCATTGCAGCAAAGGCTTCTATGTGGAGACTCCACATGCCATCTCTCTGAGCTCTGATGAAGGCCAGTAGGATCTCTACCATTTCCATGTAGGATGACCACAGCATGAAGTTGGGATTTTCAGAGTGCTGGTCATTGAATTCCTCCATGAGACTGTGGAATTTCTCATCTGCCAAAACGTCTGAGAAGTTGTCAACAGCATCGCGCATCTCATCTATGTCAGCTCTGTCTTTGAAAAGCGAAGCAACATTGAGGGCAAGCTGTTTGACGTTCTCATCTCCGTTGCCAGTTGCAGCCAGCCATGACTCAAACATCTGCCACTTGATGCGCCACAGTGCCTCATACGTCAGCTGGTGACCTCTCACAGCTCGGTAGTAGGCCTTGCCGTCCAGCATTGTCTCAGTGGTGTTAGCCGCGTACACACCTGCCTCTGTCCATAAGTCATCAAGTCCCACACTTTCCATGTGTTGACCAATGGCTTTCAGAAAGTTGAAGCAGATATGGAGGCCTCCCATGAGCAAGACCACGTTGGCAAATTTCGAGTTTGCCCAGACTAGTTCCTTACCCCTGCTGTACAGAGGCTGATCAGCAGTGATGATGGTGTACTTCTGGCTGACATACTCAGAAATGGCCATGAAGCGATTGATGACGGTGGTCATGGTGTCATTGTCATCTGCTGGTGCCTGCAGGATTGGCAACATCCCGGCGGTCGTTACTGGTGGATCCGCAGTGCTGACAGATTGATTGAATGCTCCCCAGCTTGGAACGGACATCGCTTCATCATGGATGCGTGACACCACCCAGGCCAAGTCCTTGGCACGTGCCCGGTCCCTCTCAGGTTCATGTGACAAGTCGTCTATGTCAGTGTCGTAGCCAGGAGGAGATGGCCTCTTGCCAGATGGGAGGGTAGCCTGGTCCAGCCTTTGGAACTCCTGTAGGTCATCAGGTTTGATAGATTTCGATCTCTTGTGCTTGCCACCCTTTTGGCCATGACTCTGCTGTGGAGGGGGCCTCTCTGCCATACCATCAGTTGAGTGCTGTGGAAGGTGTTCTTCCCGTCTAAGGTTGACTCCAAGACATCTATGTTGTCACAAGAGCAGTGAATCATTCTCTCTTTGACGATGGTGTCAGGGATGTAGACACATCCATTCTCAGCATACCTCTCCAGGATGTTCTGAGCGATGGTGGTGTCTATCCTTCTTACAGTGTCGATACCAATAGTGATTTGCGCGTGGAACAGATCTAGGAGTGCTTCTGAGCGGGTGGCTTGGTGCAGAGTAAGACCCAAGCCCACATGCTTTGGTGTCAACTTTCGTCGGTTGGAGACTGCATAGACTATGTCCTGGGCAATGCTACACACTCTGCTTCACTTTCTGGTCCTCTTCACTTCCCTCATCCACAGCATCCATTCCCCAAAGAGCAATCGTAGAAACAGGTACAGACTGTCGGGTATGACGCGATCAACATGTTCCTGATCAAGACCTTGCCATGTCTCGGAGTGTCCAGGAGTTTCAAGAAGATCTTGTCGAACCTTCAGAGCCACGTGTACCATATCTTGGAATATGCTGCTAGTGGCACACATGCGGACATCAGCATCTTCATCTTCAGTAGACTCTGACTCAGAGGTGACAGGACCTTGTTCACAAGACTTAGCCAGTGCTTTGGAGATGATGAAATCTGAGCTCTCTCCAGGGTAAATCAGCAGCGGGCCCCTTGACAATGGGCGTACATAGCTGGCGTTTGATCCAAGCAGCCTTTGAACATCTTCGTAGAACGTTGTTCTCCTGGAGTATTTCACGGTGATGCCGGTGTCATTACACATACTCTCGTATCTGTCCCAGACGTCTCCCATGTCGTATACGTGACCACGAGACAGGCCTACTGTCAAGTCTTTGCACAGCTTCGTCATGCACTCATTTTCAGGCCCTTGCTGCTCCTCTGACACCGCTTGTTTTCTAGTACGTCTCTCAAATGTCACCAAACATGCCAGATGATAGCAGCCTTCAACTGCAATCACATCACTCACCGCTGACAACGGTATGCTCATGACAGGGTCGTGTTTGGCACGCTGGATCAAGTCATCTGACTTCTCCATTGTCTCCACCCTGTGCAGTTTCTTTGTGGTCTTCTTTTGGCAAAACATGCAGAGGGTCCAGTCAATCACTGGTGTTGAACGTCTACGCTTTGGGGGAAAAGCCTGAGAGCCTGCACTTTTGTGGTCGCCGATGCACCCATGGTCTGCTGCTGACTTCGCAGCCTTTTGAGTTTGCCTTCAGAGGTGAATAAAGAGTAGCATGATTTATGCCACTTGAGTTCCAATGCATTGAAATCATCCTTGGAATGACTTTCCAGTCTTTGTAAAACATCAAGATAGTAGGTATCTCCCAGGTTCTTTCTCTCATCGCCCACAGTCATAGTTCTTGCTTTTCCTTCTGCTGATGCTGTGCGCAGGTCACCAGCGCTGCTTTGGCAGAAGAAGCAACAATCCTCACTGACATCCTGACGTTTCCTCTTGCGCTTGATGACAGCTACAGGGTCCATTGCTGATGAGCTCCCTATCTGCAAAGACAAGTGGGAATGGCAGTATGTAGTAGCCACAGATATATTGAAACAATTCGAAACATACCTATCCTTTAGCAGTATTATTATTATTATTATTATTCCAGCTGGCACTGTCTGCACTCTTTTAATTGCATATACCAAACCAATGTCTGGCCAGCCAGTGCACTGAAAATATTCAACATGTGAAAGTATGCTATTACTTGTACTATGGTAGTAGTAGGCACATGCGCACCTCACTCAGCATGCTAAATGTAGTTTTAATGGAAATAAAGACATCCAGAGTCATAGTTACATTCAATTATTATCCATAAAATCACAAAAATATGATTTATGTGTTAATGATACCTTCAAACACGTTGTTACATAGAGCCACCACTGAAATACAAAAATTCGGAATTTTTCAGAATTTGACTTTTGAAACCTTGTGTAGGACTTTCAAACCCAAAACTGAGAGTGGCATCCACCCAGATCTTGTTTGGCATCCTGAATACTACTTATCTAAGGTGGGTGCCTGCTATTAGCAAATAACGCCGTTAATTTTTTTCGAGATGACTTTTCAATTTTTGGCCGGCTCACTATAGCCATGACATGTAAAAACTGCCAAAAATTATTTAATACTTAGTAACCTATAACACAAGGCTGATGCAGTAGTTATCAATCATACGGGCATACGATAGGGAAAAAACTTATCATTGTTTCCTTTTATTCATGATGCCATACTGAATTTCTCTATATGTAGACTACGTGATATAAATTGTTTTGGGCCTCCCTATGTTCCATTACCACCAGCCGCCACTGCCTTGTACTTACCCCTTGAAGTTGGGTACCCCAAAAATTAGCGTTTTTTCATAATAAAAGCAACACCACATCTTTTAGTACAATATTTTATCGAAATGATTTGTTAAAAATCTCAAACATAATTTTTTCTGATACATAATTAGCATTTGATCAGTATTCAGAATGTGTTCTGGACCTTAAAATTAAGAAATAAGGCAAATAACCCATGTATGAACATGAAATAACAATGTATTATATTTGCACACAATGTATTTCTAGTGATCTAAGATAACATGACATCAATGGCATTGTTGAAGTCCTCGAAGGTTGCATCTGCCTTTGAGGAAACATTCAAAAGATAAGTTTTAAGATTCACAGCATGTATGGTGTGTGGAAGCTTTTCGTGAGTTCTCATTAGTCCGTGAACCAGACCCCAAATTTTAGCCAATCGGTACCACTAAGGCGAACCAGATAAAACAATGCTTTCTGGAAAGCTTATAATTTGTAGTTTCCAAATGTGCTTGCTGGACATCTGTATCTGATAGCGTTTTAATGTAAATGTTCATTAAACATAGGCACCCAATATTTCAATATTAGGCGCAAACTTAAAATGCTGATAAAACAATAAAGCTACTCTTTTGAAATGTCCAGCAAGCATTTTTATCATCTACTTAGCATCCTTCATCATTGGTATGAGGGACGTTTGGTTCCCCCGAGTGGTACCGATCAACCCTTCTGGCCCACGGACTATAAAATGCTCAAGCACAACCAATGCCAATATAGGTGAGTTTCACTAGAACGATAAATGCTACGATAGAGAAATAAAGCCAAAAACACATCTAACTCATCAAGTATAACATTACGCCATTTCATCGAATAAATTTTTCTCTCACACTTTGGGTTTTTATAAAAGTATAACTGATGTAATGGGCGGGCGTCACCGTGTCTTGGGCATTTGTGGGCGGAGCAAATTTGACTATGGTGACAAACTTATTGGTGATTGGTAGATAAATAGTACGAGTCAGTTGAGTCTGCAGCAGCTGCTTCTCATCGAATTAGCCAAGCACATACCTGTCAGAACATGCACATTCTTGTTTGTCATGTGTTAGAATTGCGCATTCATACTAATCTCTCAGTCAATCTCGTACATTGCTACTCACCAGTTCATTGATTAAATGCATTTAGTTATTCATTTTGTTTTGATATATGTTTCGTGAAAAAATAGTGTTTTGTGATATAAAAGTGAGAATGTCTCGTAAGTGTGTAAACAGCCCTAACAGTTTTTGCTTTGTGTGTGGTGAATTTACAACAAAGTCTCAAACTCAGGGTTTCACTCCTTTGATTAAGAAGGCGTATGAACTTTATTTCTGTTGCAAAGTAGGAGAGCAAGACAAAATCTGGGCATGTCATGTATGTTGTGTTTCTTGTGCAAGATCTCTCAGAGGGTGATTAAAAGGTACTTATTCCTCAATGCCTTTTGCGGTCCCAATGGTATGGAGAGAACAAAGAGACCACTCAACTGATTGCTACTTCTGTTTAACGAAGATAGTGGACATTCCTCAAAATCTAAACATGCGATTCAATATCCTAATTTACTTACTGTCAGCCATGCGACCTCTTTCACATTGTGACGATTTGCTAGTACCAAAACCACCAAAGACATGCACTTTAGATGATGATAAACTTGATGATGAATCTCGTAATGAACCTTTGGACAGACAAGATGACATGGATATACAATTTCAACCACCTTCATCGGATGAACCTCAGTTAATTCCTCAGTCAGGATTAAATGATCTTGTCAGAGAGTTGAATGTATCTAAAAATCAAGCTGAGCTCTTTGGTTCTAGATTAAAAGTTTGGAATCTCTTAGAAAAGACTAAAAATATCATCATTTCGTAAGTGTCACACAAACTTCACATCGTTTTTCTCTATGAAAAGTGATTTAGTGTATTGTAATGATGTGAACACTCTCATGGAGGCACTTGGTCGAGAGCACAATCCTAAGAATGGAGGCTTTTTTCGATTTATCAAAGTTGAGTTCGAAAGCTGTACTATTGCATAACGGTAATGTCTATCCTTCGGTTTTGATTGCACATAAAGTTCATATGAAGGATTCATATGACAATATGCAGTTACTTTTGAAACATACGGACTATGATAAACACTCGTGGCATATCTGTGGTGATCTGAAAGTGATTGCACGTCTCCTCGGCTTACGGTTAGGATACACAAAGTTCTCTTGTTTCCTCTGCGAGTGGGACAGCGGAGATAAAGGGAGTCATTATACACAGAAAGAGTGGCCACTTCGACAACATTTGGTTCCAGGACAGAAAAATGTTGCTCTTCAACCCCTAGTAGATCCAGCAAACGTTTTTTACTACCTTTCCATATCAAACTTGGTTTTCTGAAAAATTTTGTTGAAGCCATGAATAAAGACGGACCTGAAATTGTATACCTAAACAGAAGTTCCCTAGAATCAGCGAAGCGAAAATCAAAGAAAGCATTTTTGTGGGCCCACAGATCAGAGAAGTGATGAAAGACTGCATTTGATGGGTCTTTGAATGAGGTTGAAAGAACAGCATGGGAAGCTTTTAAAAAAGTGACTACGAATTTCCTCGGCAGTGTCAAATCAGAAAATTATGTTTCCCTGGTGGAGCAAATGCTTAGTGCTTACCAAGCCATGGGGTGTAATATATCTTTGAAAATGCATGTCATGCACCCCCACATGGACTTCTTCCCATCAAACCTGGGCGGTGTCGTCGATGAGCATGGTGAAAAATTTCATTTGGATACATCAACCATGGAAAATCGGTATGTTGGCCGACTACTGTTCGACACTTATAAGAGAAGCCTCAGGTACTAGTTATAAGCGAAAATCAGCTGCAAAAACATTTTATGTAAGGTACTCTTCTTTTTTGGTAGGTGATAGAAAAATTCTGTTTACAAATTCGTAATCAGCGTAAAAAGTACATTGGAATCACAAATTCATTCGAAGGAGGAAAAAAGTTCTATTTTTTCGTTCAGTGTCATAACTCATTATTTTTGTAATTTTTGCTTACTCTTTCAAATACTGTATACAAAGGAATACAAAGGACACCAAACAGCAACAGACCGGCTGGTCCCTACAACGCTGTCTCTTTAAGAAGGAAGGTTAGAAGATTTAAGAAAATTTAAAAACGAGTGAAAGTTTTAATTAAAGCAAAGCAAAGGAGAGAGGTTGAAAAGGAAATAAATTTAAAGATAAAGTGAAAATTTTAAAGTAGAGAGGAGGAAATCCGAGTGAATATACAATGTCACAACACCTTTGTTTTTATACTTCAAATACTTATAAAGAACCTTATTTCAAAAAACGTACTAGAAATACCTAACAAACTTGTAGATATGAATAGTTTCGCAAGGCAAAATATATATATATATATATATATATATATATATATATATATATATATATATATATATACACACAGTATATATGAAATGAAAGTAGAAGGTAGAAGTGTATAATTGTAAACTGAATGTATGAAATTTAAAAACACGAATTCGAAGAGAACAACAACCATTTTATTTTCTGTCTACGACAACTGACGCAGTTTTCTCTATTAGATTAATTGGGAAAATCTTTCCTTTTTAAAAAAAAAAAAAAGAGTTCAGTCGAGCGACCGCGATTGGCAATGCGTCATCATCAAAGAGGTTAGAAGGAAATGACAAAATCGTGTTCGAGAGCGGTCATGCAAGGGAAAGAAACGCGCACTACAGATCAAATCATTCGAAGAGACTCAAATCGCCCTTTTCAGGTGGAAAGCATTCACGAGTTGCTTTCATTTTACATCGGATTCAATGGGGTGAGCAGGAATGGACCAACGATCACCACTTTCGGTTAAGTCTTAAATTTTAACTTAAAACTTAAAACAGTTTTCTTACCGCACCTTAAGTGATTGAACGCTCTGGTTGGTTGTATATATATAGGTATACACACACACACAGTGCTTAATTTGTGACGGAACGCTCCGGAACGCCGTTCCGGTACTTTTATTTTAAAACCTAATTAAAAAAAAGCTTTTATTTTAATAAAAAGGTCAGCAACGTAATTTCGTAATTTAAAATCCAACGAAATACAGACAGTAGAAAGCGAAAACTAGTCGATCAAGCAGAAAGAAGTTTGAAATGTGTGTGGAAATTAATGTGATTGTTCTATAAACTTCCTATATATAGCAATAGCATGTAAGTAAAGCAATTTTACTTTGTTTCAAATACATATAATATTTTGCTTCACTTAGATGAAATAACATTTCACTTAGATGTTGCAATCACAGTCTAACTTTTTCTTTAAAATAATACTGTATTCGAAGAACTTTCATTTGCACGTTGCGCAGTTTTCGCAGAAAAAGCGCTTAAAATGCGTTGGTTTCCGGGGCGCCGCCCCGGACCCCGCTGGGGGCGCTTACAGCGCTCCCCCAGACCCCCTAACTGTGAGGGGTTCACCTGCGTTCCACTTCTTTTTCATCTACAAATTAAGCACTGTGTGTGTATATATATATATATATATATATATATATATATATATATTGCTGTGGGTGCTGGGTGCGTATGTAAAATGAATGGCACAACAAATGGTAATTAACTTTTGAGTACTCTCGTTTTCGTCGAATATTCGCGATGTAGTACTGGCGATTCTGACTATAATTTAGAAACGAGTGCGATTTACGGGTTTCTGGATGTTGATTGAGGAATGGAATAAACAGACAATTCGCCAGCCGTTAACAAGTGTAATTTAAATGCCAATAGTTTGATAGTTCCTAGCAGTTATTAAATTTAATGATTAATATTGGAATTAATAGTGGCATAAAATTAATAATCAAACAATGAGATGAAATCAATAATCACTAAAAATAATAAGCTCTTATCACAGAGGAATTATTTCTAAGTCAATGAAAATTACTCGAAGAGACCCTGCCTTTCCTACAGGTGACTCTTTAACTCAAATATCTCAAACACAAATAGAGACCTTACTTTTTCCTCTACGATTGACTCTGTACTCAATGCCCAATTAATCTATACAGAACCAGCAAGCCTAAGCTGAATTCTGGAGACCCAAGTAGTGCAGCGAAGAAGTCTTTCAAGTCTGAGGAAATATGGTTCTCCAGACCTTTAAGTATGGGATTGTTTACTCCACACCACGATCTGGTTTATTCTAGTTCATTCTAGTTGGGTGGGAACGGTTTCTATAAAAACAACAGTCTTTCGCAATCGAAAAACTCTTTAATGAAAACAGAAATTATCAGTTGCAAATGACAAACATGGAATTTATAAATTGGAAATTTGATATTCTATGGACTGGTACAAAATGGACATTCTCTATAATCTTCTCGAATCTTAATTAATTTAATTGGTTTACTTTTTAAGGTATAATTGGCAGTTTAGTATTATATGAGCAGATGAAGAATGGGCATCATCTATAATTCTCTCTCAAAAGAATCTTAATTTAATTGGATTAATTTTAGTTTTAGTTAACAATGAGGCGCGACAACCTGGAACCTTATAATTGGGGTTTTTGTTCTTTTTCTTCTTATTCTATAATATATATATATATATATATATGGGATGATTGTTAAAAATGAAAGTAAATATTTTTGATGGAAAACTATTTCAAGAAAAGTTTAAGACTTTTGAAATTTTGAAATAAGTACTTTCAGAAAAGTATTTTCGGATTTCCTGTTAAAAATTTATCCAAAATATATCGAAATATTTCAATGAAAATTTAAGAAAATTTATTCCAATAAAAATTTTGTTTGCAATAAAAGATTAATTTTTAAATTAAATATTGATTCCTATTAAGCTGAAAATACAAACATTCTAAACGTAATTTAATATCAATTTTAATTACGATAACTTCATTCTAAATTAAAAGAGATTTTATTTTATTTTTATAGCATGAATACTATTAGTGGAATGGAGGTTCACATTTCTATGAAAATATCGTCTTATTCATTCAAATATATATATATATATATATATATATATATATAGTAGAAATCCAATGACAAGGAGAAATGTAAATGCCATGAAAAGTCTTCTTTATTGCGCAACGTTTCGAGCAATACGCTCATCTTCAGGCTGTTTAATAACAATGTGAAATTAAAATCAATATTGAATGAAAAACAAACAGAAATTTCTATAACCTATTCGTAAAGACAAATTTTAAAAGACTGAGAAAAGAGGGTTAAGTTCTAAGTTATACAGATTTACATATCAAAATTAAGAAGTTATTTTTAAATACATGTAGTAAATGTGAAATTAATACACTGGAAAAATTACCAATAGTACACTGGAACAATGGAGCTATCTACCTTACACAGCAGTATCCGAGGCCGACTAATTTGAGCAGAGGAGACGGGAATGAAAGATGGCGAGGGAGATAGGGGAAGGAGGGATTATAAGGAATTGGGGAAGGAGGAGGGATCATAGCAGATTGAGAGGGACGGACGATGAGTCAACATTCAGACTAGGGGACATGCTTTAATGAAAAGGGATTCTAAAATTCTTAGTGAGTTGGGACAAGTATTACAACCAAGAATTTTAAAATTGTCTAAAGTGACATCAATTTTGCATTTGATGCTATGTTCACGTATGCTGGAGGCTTCCTTAGTTTTTAAAATTTTACCTGTTCGGCCACTTATTCCCATATGCGAATAAAATCTAGCCCTGAGAGAGCGAACAGTGCTGCCGATGTAATTCCCAAGGAGACACCTAGGGCAGGTAAATAAATATACAACACCGCTACGCAACGAGTCAGGGGTTCGATCCTTCGCTGAGAAAAAGCTACCTAAAGACGTTTTATTAATAAATATGATGCGGAAATCAGTATGATAAAAAAATTTCTTTAACAATTTTGTAATTTAAGCTTAAATTCCTTATTCAAGGGACCCATTTCAGGTACCAAGAAATATTTTATATCCTTCGGCACTGTAATACATGGAAGTTGAGGGCTATAAACATTATTTAAGAAGGATCTAATTAGTTTGTCTACATATTGAACAGGAAAACTATTATTAGTAAAGTATGATCTTAGATTATTAAATTCATCATTAAGTAAGGTAAAATTAGAGGTCAAATTATATCCTCTGAACAGGAGAGTTTTAATACAAGACATCTTATAGTTGAAATCAGTAAAACTAAAAAAATTCATGCCCAAACCAGTGAAAGTGGGTTTCCTATAAACTGATGTAGTAATAGAATCACCGTTTTTCGAAATTAAAAGATCTAAGAAGGGGAGGGAGCCATTTTGCTCAGTTTCCATTGTATACGTTATATTGGGGTGCAAAGAATTTAGGAAGTTAAAGAATTGTTGCGCTTGTACCGCATTATCAAAGACTGCTATCGAATCATCAACGAAGCGTCGATAGAAAATTGGCTTGAGATGAGTGGGAGATTGTCTAAAAATTACACTTTCTAAATGAGTCATAAAAAAGTCAGCTGCTAGCGGTCCGACTGGTGATCCCATCCCTACCCCATCAATTTGTTGGTAAACCTTATTGTTGAAAGTGAAATAGCATTGTTTGAAGACCAATTCTAAAAGTTCCTTCAAATGAGACAATGAAAAACCATGAAAATTATCAACTGAGCTAAAAACCCTATCTAAAATAATGGCAATAGTTTCAGATACAGGTACATTTGTGAAAAGTGACTTTACATCAAAACTGACAAAAAACTTTTTTGAATCGAAGTTTTTACCCAGGAGTTCTTTTTGGAATTCAAACGAGTTATTTATAGTGTAACATTTTTCGCAAAGGAGGACAGGAGACGAACAACAAATTTTGCCAATTGAAAGGTGGGTAAGTTATACGAAGCTAAAATAGGACGGAGAGGTGTTCCAGCTTTATGGATTTTAGGCAGACAGTATAATTGAGCAAGATTAGCACCAGATGCGAACAACTGAGAGTAAGTATCATTTTTTATTATCTTTAAGGACTTTAGTCGTGACAGAAATCTATTAACCTGGTCTTCTAACCTTACAATGACTTTATTTACAGGTTCTAGAATTTGTTTGAATTTAGTAAGATCACTTTAGGATTTCATTAGTTTTGTTTATGTAGTCCGATTTATTCAAAATAACCACTCCGTTACCCTTGTCTGGTCTAGTCACAACATCTCCTGGTTCTTTGCCAAATTCTTAATACACTGCAAATCACTCTTCCTAAATATGAAAGATTGAAATTTAAGATTTCTAAGTTTAAGAAAAAATTCTTGAGTTAAATTTGAGAACTGACATTTGAGATTGTTGAAATCCCCCACATGGGGAACATTTTTCAAGCCATTGAAAAATTTTTCAAAGTAAAGAAAAAACGAGGGCTTATATATTTGAAACAACGGAAGCTTAAATTGCAAACCAAGTGACAGTAAAAACTTTTCCCGAGGGGAGAGTGTGTAACTAGAAAGATTCGAAATTACCTTCTCTGAATTGAAAAAATTTGGTGAATTCATTCCCAAAGCCTTTAACTTACGTTCATGTGTTTCCAAGATGGTAGAGTGAAATTTTTTTCTAGTTCACGTTGTACAAGAGAAATTATTAATAAATAGTCCAACAACGACAAGGTATTTTTAAGAGTAGTTATATAATGCCCAAGAGACTTGTTATGCGAATCTGATATTTTGATTTTATAATTAATTTCATTATTTAATAAATATTCCAGGGACGATTGATAAAATTCAGAGTCATATAGATTATCACGGTAGAGTTTGAAGTAAACAAATTTCGGGAAAATCCTGCAAGTCCGACACATTTCAAGAAAATAACAGTCCAGTTTTGACTTGAGAAACTTTCGTGAAGTCTTCCAAACATGGCGATAAGCCCTGAGGCCATCTTGTCCATACCTTGAATATATATAATTATGCGGGTTGCTTCTACAGAGCTTCAATTTAATATTTAGTAGAAATCCAATGACAAGGAGAAATGTAAATGCCATGAAAAGTCTTCTTTATTGCGCAACGTTTCGAGCAATACGCTCATCTTCAGGCTGTTTAATAACAATGTGAAATTAAAATCAATATTGAATGAAAAACAAACAGAAATTTCTATAACCTATTCGTAAAGACAAATTTTAAAAGACTGAGAAAAGAGGGTTAAGTTCTAAGTTATACAGATTTACATATCAAAAATTAAGAAGTTATTTTTAAATACATGTAGTAAATGTGAAATTAATACACTGGAAAAATTACCAATAGTACACTGGAACAATGGAGCTATCTACCTTACACAGCAGTATCCGAGGCCGACTATGTGGGGGATTTCAACAATCTCAAATGTCAGTTCTCAAATTTAACTCAAGAATTTTTTCTTAAACTTAGAAATCTTAAATTTCAATCTTTCATATTTAGGAAGAGTGATTTGCAGTGTATTAAGAATTTGGCAAAGAACCAGGAGATTGTTGTGACTAGACCAGACAAGGGTAACGGAGTGGTTATTTTGAATAAATCGGACTACATAAACAAAACTAATGAAATCCTAAGTGATCTTACTAAATTCAAACAAATTCTAGAACCTGTAAATAAAGTCATTGTAAGGTTAGAAGACCAGGTTAATAGATTTCTGTCACGACTAAAGTCCTTAAAGATAATAAAAAATGATACTTACTCTCAGTTGTTCGCATCTGGTGCTAATCTTGCTCAATTATACTGTCTGCCTAAAATCCATAAAGCTGGAACACCTCTCCGTCCTATTTTAGCTTCGTATAACTTACCCACTTTCAATTGGCAAAATTTGTTGTTCGTCTCCTGTCCTCCTTTGCGAAAAATGTTTACACTATAAATAACTCGTTTGAATTCCAAAAAGAACTCCTGGTAAAAACTTCGATTCAAAAAAGTTTTTTGTCAGTTTTGATGTAAAGTCACTTTTCACAAATGTACCTGTATCTGAAACTATTGCCATTATTTTAGATAGGGTTTTTAGCTCAGTTGATAATTTTCATGGTTTTTCATTGTCTCATTTGAAGGAACTTTTAGAATTGGTCTTCAAACAATGCTATTTCACTTTCAACAATAAGGTTTACCAACAAATTGATGGGGTAGGGATGGGATCACCAGTCGGACCGTAGCAGCTGACTTTTTTATGACTCATTTAGAAAGTGTAATTTTTAGACAATCTCCCACTCATCTCAAGCCAATTTTCTATCGACGCTTCGTTGATGATTCGATAGCAGTCTTTGATAATGCGGTACAAGCGCAACAATTCTTTAACTTCCTAAATTCTTTGCACCCCAATATAACGTATACAATGGAAACTGAGCAAAATGGCTCCCTCCCCTTCTTAGATCTTTTAATTTCGAAAAACGGTGATTCTATTACTACATCAGTTTATAGGAAACCCACTTTCACTGGTTTGGGCATGAATTTTTTTAGTTTTACTGATTTCAACTATAAGATGTCTTGTATTAAAACTCTCCTGTTCAGAGGATATAATTTGACCTCTAATTTACCTTACTTAATGATGAATTTAATAATCTAAGATCATACTTTACTAATAATAGTTTTCCTGTTCAATATGTAGACAAACTAATTAGATCCTTCTTAAATAATGTTTATAGCCCTCAACTTCCATGTATTACAGTGCCGAAGGATATAAAATATTTCTTGGTACCTGAAATGGGTCCCTTGAATAAGGAATTTAAGCTTAAATTTACAAAATTGTTAAAGAAATTTTTTTATCATACTGATTTCCGCATCATATTTATTAATAAAACGTCTTTAGGTAGCTTTTTCTCAGCGAAGGATCGAACCCCTGACTCGTTGCGTAGCGGTGTTGTATATTTATTTACCTGCCCTAGGTGTCTCCTTGGGAATTACATCGGCAGCACTGTTCGCTCTCTCAGGGCTAGATTTTATTCGCATATGGGAATAAGTGGCCGAACAGGTAAAATTTTAAAAACTAAGGAAGCCTCCAGCATACGTGAACATAGCATCAAATGCAAAATTGATGTCACTTTAGACAATTTTAAAATTCTTGGTTGTAATACTTGTCCCAACTCACTAAGAATTTTAGAATCCTTTTCATTAAAGCATTGTCCCCTAGTCTGAATGTTGACTCATCGTCCGTCCTCTCAATCTGCTATGATCCCTCCTCCTTCCCCAATTCCTTATAATCCCTCCTTCCCCTATCTCCCTCGCCATCTTTCATTCCCGTCTCCTCTGCTCAAATTAGTCGGCCTCGGATACTGCTGTGTAAGGTAGATAGCTCCATTGTTCCAGTGTACTATTGGTAATTTTTCCAGTGTATTAATTTCACATTTACTACATGTATTTAAAAAAACTTCTTAATTTTGATATGTAAATCTGTATACTTAGAACTTAACCCTCTTTTCTCAGTCTTTTAAAATTTGTCTTTACGAATAGGTTATAGAAATTTCTGTTTGTTTTTCATTCAATATTGATTTTAATTTCACATTGTTATTAAACAGCCTGAAGATGAGCGTATTGCTCGAAACGTTGCGCAATAAAGAAGACTTTTCATGGCATTTACATTTCTCCTTGTCATTGGATTTCTACTAAATATTAAATTGAAGCTCTGTAGAAGCAACCCGCATAATTATATATATATATATATATATATAAATTTAGGGTGTCTCTTATTGGGTAGTCAAAAATTGAAATATTGAATTATTTTATCTGCGCCCCCTAAAATAGTTCCATTTAGCATAAAAACTACACTTGAAAGTTTGACACAAATTGGCTCATATTTAGGGGTCGCCCCCGGCTAATAAAAATGGTGACCATGGCATAATAGCTCCTGACATATTATTATGCTCATTATACACATAATTCCTTCCTTCTTTTTTAGTTTGATTCGTTTTTATAAGTATAGGCCTTCTTATTTATCATTGATCCTTTTCTAACCTATCCTTGATGTTGTTATAATCCATCCTTTGGTCCTCATCCTTCTTTATCCCAATCCTTTTTCTCCTATCCAAAATCCTTCCGGGCTCTTTTTTTATATACAATCAGCAATGAAGCATTGCTACAAAAAAAACCTATTAGTTTATTATATAGAGATAAATTCAAAATGCCAGTGCTATTTACATACTTAATTACTTTAATTAGCATTATTCCTTATACAACATTTATTTAATATACAATGATTATACAATATGGTGTATTTTAAGGTGCGACCTCATTGATGGTTATTTTTTGAGAAGAACAGTTTTTCATGGAACTGGGTGACTCTGGCGGTGTTTTGCAACAATTTGGAGCAGGAACTGGAGCTGCTCTTCCCCCACTGTCAATTTCTTATTCAGCTCTTGAACTAAAGCTACTGCACGGTCTGCCCGGTCATTTACAACAGATAGAGCTGCAACAATAGCTCTGGCCCTTAAATATTCACAGTTGGATGTCCAAGTGCTGGGTGCCTTGTTCAGAAATCCTTCTGGCAAATTCAGCTTAGTAAAGAATTCTCTAGTATTTCTTGTAACAAGTTGGTGTAGTCCTTCACCAGAGCAGAAGGTCGATTCAGGAATCCGAGGACGCTTGGGTGGTTTATCAGTGGACTCATCTTCTAATGCCTTTACCATGCGTTTCTTTACATCTGTAGTAATTCGCTCATCAAAGAAAGCAAGACCAACTGCTTCTTCAGACAGGTACCATAAGTGGTTAGAGAGCTTTTTTTTAGTTGCATCAGAAATCTTTTTGTTAGGATAATTAATCAATGACCTCATAAGGAGCCAGTCATTAAATGGGGTTTCAATAGGGAGTGAGGATGTTGTCCAAGCCTCATATAGATGAGAACAGAAAAAAGGGAAAGATCTCGAATTCCTCGTTCTTCAGTCTTAGTCATCTTGAACTGGTTTCGAAAAAGCCACATCTTGATAGAATACAGCGCTTTGGACATCCAGCGAGCTCGATGCATGGCACCTGGTGCACGAAACTTGATGCCTTTATTGGGGACACCTCCGAGAAAGATGATGAACAGATCCAAAAGTTCTTGATAGTCATCCCGTAGCATAGGTGCCTGGGATCTAGCAAACTGAATTAGTTCAGTTTTAGACTGGATAATTGCTTCTTTAGTAATCGTGTCTGTCTCACCTGTTTGGAACTGGCTTTGATCAACAGAAGTCCAATTGTCACGAAAACGCTTAAAGATCAATATCTCTGGACCAGTTGATGTAGATCCCAATGTTGCTTCAAATGCAGCTCCCAACAATAAATCTAAAACATGGTGTCTACAAGGCAAGTACAAAACATCATGTCCCAATTTTGCTTCGATGAGAGCACAGGCTCCACTATATTGACCCGTGTTTGAAGCTGTTGTATCGAAACAAATATTCATTTAATTGAATTCATCATAAATATGATGATTAATTAATTAAAAACATATGTTTAGTATACTTGACAACTGCTAGTAATTTCAAATATTAATTGCATAAATAATAGCTATATTTTATGAACTTTAATAAGCGGGGGCGACCTCTAAACATTGTTCAATCCAAAACATATTTTATATGATGTTTTTTCAACCAATGGAACTGGTTGAGGGGGCGCAACCTAAACAAATCAACACTTCGAAAATAAGAGACACCCTAAATTATATATATATATGGGATTGAACTCAGAATGGTCCCCTGAGAGTTTTTGATACACATGAGTAGCATGGCCCCAAAATGGGAGAATGAAATTGCAATTGCAATGTTACAAGACCCCCTACCCCCTTTGTTGCAAGATCCCCCCTTCCTGCAAGACCCGTCCCCCTTCGTCCCTTGTTGCAAGGTGCCAACCCCCTCCCCCCCAAGGGTGCCAAAAAAAAGAAAAAAAGGAAGCAAGAAGGATTCCCCCAGCTGCCACAAGCTGCGAGGGAATTCACCTAACCGAAGAGAGTTACAAAGAGTTACAAGGAAAAGAAGTACCTCAAAAGGCCTTGCGGCCCATACCGAGGAGGTACCAATGGCAACGAGTGCCACGGAAAATTTTCTACACCCTCAAATAGTGTGCAAGATTTGATCTAACCTTTTCTTGAACTGATCCACAGAGGAACTGTTCACAACTTCTGAAAGTAACCTGTTTTACGTGTCACAGATCTTATACGTAAAGTAATTCCCACACACACTAGTCCTAAACCGTTTCAAATCCAACTTCCAACCATTGTTGCGAGTTGGGTTATCATTTAAACTAAACATGCTTCTAAAATCGACATCGTTGAACCCGCGTAAGAGCTTGAAAACCTCGATCAGTTGACCGCGCAGCCTCCGAGTTTCCAGCGAAAACAAGTTCAGGGCGCGTAACCGTCGATTGTAGCCCATATGCCTAACGGAAGGGATTAACTTTGTGGCCCTCGCCTGCACTCGCTCCAGCCTCTCAATATCTTTCCTGAGGGTGGGCGACCAGAACTGCACAGCATACTCCAGCTGCGGCCGAACCAGGGAATTGTACAGAGAGAGCACAATCTCCTTGTTACGAAACTGAAATTGCCTCCTGATATAACCCAACAGCTTCTGGGCTTTCTTTTCCACCTCTACGCACTGTTTGGTAAACTTAAGGTCGCTGCTAATTAGCACACCCAAGTCCTTTTCCAAATCAGTCGCCTCGATATTACTGCCCAACATTGAGTAGTCCGACTTGGGATTGGCGTAGCCAATGTGCATCACCTTGCATTTACGCAAGTTAAACGGCATTTACCATTTTTCGGACCACTCTCCTATCCTACCTAGGTCCGCACGCAGTTGCTCGATCGCCTCCGGCGTCGCAACATTGGCCCCAAGCTTGGTGTCATCAGCAAATTTGGCGATCCGAATGACGATGCCACCGTCTATATCATTTATGTAAATGATAAACAACAGCGGCCCCAAAACGGAACCCTGAGGAACCCCACTAGTGACCGAGGCCCAACCCGAACTAGCACCTTTAATTACAACCCTCTGCCGCCTATTCTTCAGCCAGTTCTCAATCCACCTACCTATTTCCCCACCGATACCCAGCGCGCGCACTTTCGCCATTAGCCGGCGGTGAGGTACCTTATCAAAGGCTTTCTGAAAGTCGAGATAAAGTATATCAATCGCCCTACTCTTATCATACTCACCCAACGTAACGTGGAAAAACTCGAGCAAGTTGGTGAGACACGACCTATGCCGTCTAAACCCATGTTGGGATTCCCCAAGCAGCTTGTAGGAATCCAAATGGTCAACGATCCTATCCGCTATTATCCCGTCTAATAATTTACCTACAACTGAAGTGAGACTAATGGAACGATAGTTCCCTTGACTTTCGTGATCCCCTTCAGTGTCACGTTGGCTTCCCTCCAGTGACCAGGCACCTGGCCCGTCTCGAACGATTTGTTGAAGACTGTAGCCAGGTGGGGAGCCACCTGGTCGCGCACCTCCCGCAACACTCTGGGGAGAAACTGGTCTGGCCCAGGAGCATTAAACGCGCTCAGTTTGTCTATTCTATCGGCAACGACTGTCGCGGCACATCGAACACTATCCAGGCCAGCATCTTCGTGCCTCACGCCTGGCTCGGGGATGGTGCGGGTGTCCTCCCTGGTGAACACTCCCTCAAAGTAATCATTAAGCACATTGGCGATGTCCGCGTCGGAGGTCCGCAGAACGCCGCTTCGGTCCTTTATCATGCTTCTAATGGGCTTTCTACTATTAACATAACTGAAGAACTCCTTAGGGTTCCCCTTACATAGGCTTGCCACCCGTAGTTCTTCGTTACGTTTCGCTAGTCTAACCTTCGCCTTCACTTCCCTACACAGGCAGACATACGCTTCAGTGTTTTCGTGGGAACGATTGACCTTCGCCCTCCTATACGCTACTTTCCTATTTCGGATAGCCGAAGCGATGTCACGATTGAACCACTTAGGCTGCGTTGAAGCAGGGGTGACCGGTTTTGAGGGTATGGCAGCAGACTGCAGCACCATAAACTCGTCCCGAAATGCACTCCACACTCCCTCAACATCGCCGCCGACCTCTAACCCCATCTCTCCTACGCTATCCCTGAGGCTAACAAAGTTCGCCCGCCGGAGATAGAGCTTACTGCCTCTCGAGTTACTACGCTTCACCCGAGGGACGCACACACGGAACCTAATAAGACCGTGATCACTCCCGCCCAACGATTCGTCAACGGTGAGGCCAGTGACGAGGTTGTCTTCGGTCGTGAATACTAAGTCTAGAACACTTTCGCCTCGTGTAGGCTCGTTGACCCACTGAGTGAGGAAGTTCTCATCAGCAAAGTCAACTAGCTTCCTCCCTTCAACATCAGCAGTCCTGTTTTCCCACTCTATGCCGCGACAGTTGAAGTCTCCTAAAACTACACACACCCTATCCCCTAGCAGGCTACTGAGGTCGGTGTACAGGGCTGTATCCTCCTCGAGGAGGAGATGCGGAGGTCTGTACACTAAGATTAACCTATAGCTCGTCCCTCCCACATTCAGATCGACGCCAAGCAGCTCCCGTTCCGACCGGAACTGGCAGTCAACCGGACTCAACGTGTCTCTGACGTATATTAGTACCCCACCCCCCTCCCCACGGGTGCAGTCTTTGCGAAACATTCTATACCCGGGAATTTCGAACTCCCCAACGTAGTCCCTACGATCAGTATGAATCCAGGACTCGGTGATAACAACGATATCCTGGTATTCTGATGCTAAGAGCGCCCGTAGCTCGCAAAACTTGTTCCTAATCGATCTAGCATTAAAAAGCATTGCACGGAGGGAGCCTCCCCTATTCTGACCGCCCCCTAGCACGACCCGTTTCCCGAACAGCCAGGGCTGTCGGGAGTTGAAGAGCCCCTCACTAACGAGGGGGCAACTTCCGCAGGAGCCTGAGCCCCCTCCACCGTGGAAGGAGGGTGACCCACCTGTACCTGGACGCATCCTTTAGTTGAAGGTACGTCCGCCACCGGCTCATCATCATCCCTCCCCGGTGGGGGCCCATCATCTCTCCCCGGACTCGACCTCACCATTCTGTATAGGTGCCGGTCGAGCAGCGCGCCTAGCACACCTTTACCCTTGTTATTAAGGTGGACACCATCCCTCTGGTAAAGGTCCCACCTACCCGAAAATGCGTCGAAGGGGTCAATAAACCTCACGCCCAGCGGGACGCAAAAGTCTTGCACCCTCTCGTTGATGCCAATGACCTTACTGAGGGCGTGGTCACTGGCATTCATTCGCGGTAAAATACCCATTAACATTCCCCTGTCTGACTTAAGTTTTAGATCATCCGCAAGAGACATGATCTCGGTGATGATCCCTTCAGTTGAACCTACCCTACCGCCTTTGAGGAACAAGTCGTTGCCACCAGCATGGACAACGATCGCAGTCCTCCGACTAGCCACGCGCACCTTATCTAATTCCTTCCTTATGCGCCGTTCCCCGACCGGTAAGCACCTTACCTTCCTCCTGTCTCGGTTTGCAGAAGCAAAGTACTTCTCCTGGCCCCTAATCTGCGAGTCCCCAATTAAAACGGTGTCTTCCTCCTTGCGCACAGGAGACTAAAGCGGTTGGAGGTCCTGACAGGGGCAACTGGGGTCTCGGGCTTCGGCTTCGCAGCCTTCTTGCCCGAGACCTTTCGAAACCCGTCGCCACCCATAACTCGCCGCACTTACACCACCCGACCCACCCCGACCGGCAGCTACATCCTTCGGCTTCTTTGGGTCATCAGTAGGCCCCTTCCCACCCTTTTTCTTTATCGGCCCCTTCCCACCCTTCTCTATCGGCCCCTTCTTTACGCCCTCCACCTTACGCGGTTCCATGCATTCCACGTGGGTCGCTGGCGATTCCTGACACTGATTTAGGACCCTGGCCCCCGGTTGCACCTCTACCCTTTCTCCGCGGTCCCGAGCTCTGTCCATTCCATCGCTGGACCCCTTTCCACGGCAGCTATCCTATCCTGAATGAGCTCCGGGTTGGGGGAGGCGGCGCAGCCTCGTCAGTGACCGCCGCACCTCCAACAGCCGATCTGGACGACTCGAGCCGCCGGACCCTCTCCTCCAGCTTCAAGTAAAACTGCATGAGTTCGCAAAAGCGGCACATGCTGGAGTGGTTGATCTTCTCGAAGCAGGCTTCTTTGAAGTTCGTCACCCACTGGTTTACTTCACACCTCGCACATTCAGCCTTCAGTTTCTGCGGTCCAGTCATTGTAACTTTTTTTTTCGAATTCTGAATACTCTGAATAAGATAAAGCGTTCTAGCAATGAAAACTATCAAAAACGTTCTGACCAGTATATAAAAAAGGAGGGGGGGGTGAATTCTTCCCGCGCGTAGACGCATCCACCTATTTGCAAGTGACGTTCATCCCTTCCAGAAGACTACACCTCTCGCTGCTGCCGCACCGACCAAAGGTCTCCCCAGGGCCGGACAGTCCCAAACGTGTCGCAGCTACCAACTGACAAACACTCGCGACGCAGGCGTCACGGATTTCCCGCCAGGAGCGACAGCGAGATGCAGCCCCTTACTAAGTCTTACTAGTCACTCACAAGCGGCCAGACTCTTAGAATCCAGTGTTCAAGGGATATCCCACCAGACCCAGAGGCTACGCCCGAGACTTTACGCTGGCCTGGCAGCCAGCTGGGCAGTAAAGCTCTCTCACCTCAGAGCAGTACAGCCAAGCACCATCAATTGGTCACCAAAGAACGGTCGCAGGGGGCTGGTCAGGCCATTACGCGTTAGGAATGGGCTTAACGGGGCACTAGCCACACTCCATTCATCGCGCCCCTACGCCTGGGACCCCTCCATCCCAGTCTCTCACCTACGAGCGTTAAATGGTGTTATTTATAGAGGTTCCAAAGCCTCTCTTCCCACGCATGAGGTAGCAGTAGGGTCCTAATAGTAAAAGAAGAGAAAAAGACTTAATACTAAAAGAATTTTTTTTTTTTTTCAGTCAGAGGAGAACATCCTTAACGTAAGCTAAAAGGACAGAGTAGGGATGGGATGGGGTCCTAGTAACCCACGGGACAGGATTGTGCAACATACTTCACCCGCCCTCCCGAAAGAGAGAGAGAACCTAAAGGAACTGGCAGCCATTTCTCTAGAATCCCACGACTCGGGACCGGAGGGCTGTCACACCAAGTATAAATTTACACATCCAGAAGAAATGTGCATAACCTTTATACCCCCTGCGGAGAGAGAGAGAGAGAGAGAGTTACAAGAGTTACAAGGAAAAGAAGTACCTCAAAAGGCCTTGCGGCCCATACCGAGGAGGTACCAATGGCAACGGGTGCCAGGGAAAATTTTCACACTCAAATAGTGTGCAAGATTTGGTCTAACCTTTTCTTGAACTGATCCACAGAGGAACTGTTCACAACTTCTGAAGGTAACCTGTTCCATGTCACAGATCTTATACGTAAAGTAATTCCCACACACACTAGTCCTAAACCGTTTCAAATCCAACTTCCAACCATTGTTGCGAGTTGGGTTATCATTTAAACTAAACATACTTCTAAAATCGACATCGTTGAACCCGCGTAAGAGCTTGAAAACCTCGATCAGTTGACCGCGCAGCCTCCGAGTTTCAGCGAAAACAAGTTCAGGGCGCGTAACCGTCGATTGTAGCCCATATGCCTAACGGAAGGGATTAACTTTGTGGCCCTCGCCTGCACTCGCTCCAGCCTCTCAATATCTTTCCTGAGGGTGGGCGACCAGAACTGCACAGCATACTCCAGGTGCGGCCGAACAAGGGAATTGTACAGTGAGAGCACAATCTCCTTGTTCCGAAACTGAAATTGCCTCCTGATATAACCCAATAGTTTCTGGCTTTCTTTTCCACCTCTACACACTGTTTCGTAAACTTAAGGTCGCTGCTAATTAGCACACCCAAGTCCTTTTCTAAATCAGTCACCTCGATATTACTCCCAACATCGAGTAGTCCGACTTGGGATTGGCGTAGCCAATGTGCATCACTTTGCATTTACCCAAGTTAAACGGCATTTGCCATTTTTCGGACCACTCTCCTATCCTACCTAGGTCCGCACGCAGTTCCTCGATCGCTTCGGGCGTCCCAACATTGGCCCCAAGCTTGGTGTCATCAGCGAATTTGGCGATCCGACTGACGATGCCACCGTCGATATCATTTATGTAAATGATAAACAACAGTGGCCCCAAAACGGAACCCTGAGGAACCCCACTAGTGACCGAGGCCCAACCCGAACTAGCCCCTTTAATTACCACCCTCTGCCGCCTATTCTCAGCCAGTTTTCAATCCACCTACCTATTTCCCCACCGATACCCAGCGCGCGCACTTTCGCCATTAGCCGGCGGTGAGGTACCTTATCAAAGGCTTTCTGAAAGTCGAGATAAAGTATATCAATCGCCCTACTCTTATCACTCACTCAACATGACGTGGAAAAACTCGAGCAAGTTGGTGAGACACGACCTATGCCGTCTAAACCCATGTTGGGAGTCCCCAAGCAGCTTGTAGGAATCCAAATGGTCAACGATCCTATCAGCTATTATCCCTTCTAATAATTTACCTACAACTGAAGTGAGACTAATGGGACGATAGTTCCCTGGACTTTCGTGATCCCCTTTCTTAAAGATAGGGGTCACGTTGGCTTCCTCCAGTCACCAGGCACCTGGCCCATCTCCAACGATTTGTTGAAGACTGTAGCCAGGTGGGGAGCCACCTGGTCGCGCACTTCTCGCAACACTCTGGGGAGAAACTGGTCTGGCCCAGGAGCCTTAAACGCGCTCAGTTTGTCTATTCTATCGGCAACGACTGTCGCGGTACATCTAACACTATCCAGGCCAGCACCTTCGTGCCTCACGCCTGGCTCGGGGATGACGCGGGTATCCTCCCTGGTGAACACTCCCGCAAAGTACTCATTAAGCACATTAGCGATGTCCGCGTCGGAGGTCCGCAGAACGCCGCTTCGTCCTTTAGGACCTATCATGCTTCTAATGGGCTTTCTACTATTAACATAACTGAAGAACTCCTTAGGGTTCCCCTTGCAGAGGCTTGCCACCCGTAGTTCTTCGTTACGTTTCGCTAGCCTAACCTTCGCCTTCACTTCCCTACACAGGCGGACATACGCTTCAGTGTTCTCGTGGGAACGATTGGCCTTCGCCCTCCTATACGCTACTTTCCTATTTCGGATAGCCGAAGCGATGTCACGATTGAACCACTTAGGCTGCGTTGAAGCAGGGGTGACCGGTTTTGAGGGTATGGCAGCAGACTGCAGCACCATAAACTCGTCCCGGAATGCACTCCACACTCCCTCAACATCGCCGCCGACCTCTAACCCCATCTCACCTACGCTATCCCTGAGGCTAACAAAGTCGCCCGCCGGAGATCGAGCTTACTGCCTCTCGAGTTACTACGCTTCACCCGAGGGACGCGCACACGGAACCTAATAGACCGTGATCACTCCCGCCCAACGATTCGTCAACGGTGAGGCCAGTGACGAGGTTGTCTTCGGTCGTGAATACTAAGTCTAGAACGCTTTCGCCTCGTGTAGGCTCGTTGACCCACTGAGTGAGGAAGTTCTCATCAGCAAAGTCAACTAGCCTCCTCCCTTCAGCATCAGCAGTCCTGTTTCCCACTTTATGCCGCGACAGTTGAAGTCTCCTAAAACTACACACACCCTATCCCTAGCAGGCTACTGAGTTCGGTGTACAGGGCTGTATCCTCCTCGAGGAGGAGATGCGGAGGTCTGTACACCAAGATTAACCTATAGTTCGTCCCCCCACGTTCAGATCGACGCCAAGCAGCTCCCGTTCCGACCGGAACTGGCAGTCAACCGGACTCAACGTGTCCCTGACGTATATTAGTACCCCACCCCCCTCCCACGGTGCGGTCTTTGCGAAACATTCTATACCCGGGAATTTCGAACTCCCCAACGTAGTCCCTACGATCAGTATGAATCCAGGACTCGGTGATAGCAACGATATCCTGGTATTCTGATGCTAAGAGCGCCCGTAGCTCGCAAAACTTGTTCCTAATCGACCTAGCATTAAAAAGCATTGCACGGAGGGAGCCTTCCCTATTCTGACCGCCCCCTAGCACGACCCGTTTCCCGAACAGCCAGGGCTGTCGGGAGTTGAAGAGCCCCTCACTAACGAGGGGGAACTTCCGCAGGAGACTGAGCCCCCTCCAACGTAGGAGGGTCACCCACCTGTACTTCGACGCACCCTTCAGTTGAAGGTACGTCCGCCACCGGCTCATCCTCATCTCTCCCCGGTGGGGGCCCATCATCTCTCCCCGGACTCGACCTCACCATTCTGTATAGGTGCCGGTCGAGCAGCGCGCCTAGCACACCTTTACCCTTGTTATGAGGTGGACACCATCCCTCTGTAAAGGTCCCACCTACCCGAAAATGCATCGAAGGGGTCAATAAACTTCACGCCCAGCGGAACGCACAAGTCTTTTACCCTCTCGTTGATGCCAATGACCTTACTGAGCGCGTGGTCACTGGCATTCATTCGCGGTAAAATACCCATTAACATTCCCCTGTCTGTCTTCAGTTTTAGATCATCCGCAAGAGACATGATCTCGGTGATGATCCCTTCTGTAAGACCTACCCCACCGCCTTTGAGGAACAGGTCATTGCCACCAGCGTGGACAACGATCGCAGTCCTCCGACTAGCCACGCGCACCTTCTCTACCTCCTTCCTTAAGTGCGCCGTTCCCCGCCCAGGTAAGCACCTTACCTTCCTCCCATCCCGGTTTGCAGAAGCAAAGTACTTCTCCTGGCCCTGATCTGCGAGTCCCCAATCAAAACGGTGTCTTCCTCCTTCGAGCACAGGAGACTAAAGCGGTTAGAGGTCTTGACAGGGGCAACTGGGGTCTCAGGCTTCGGCTTCGCAGCCTTCTTGCCCGAGACCTTTCGAAACCCGTCGCCACCCATACACGCAGTTACCCACCCGACCCACCCCGACTGGTAGCTACATCCTTCGGTTTCTTTGGGCCATCAGTAGGCCCCTTCCCACCCTTCTCTATCGATCCCTTCCCACCTTCTCTATCAGCCCCTTCTTTGCGCCCTCCCTTTGTTCTAGATACTTAATCTTACAGTTTAAATCTGCTGGTGTGTTTTTAGTTTGATCTTGTCCACTGGGTTGGATTTCCAGTGCTACGACCCTAGCTTCAAGCTTTTTTACTAATTCCTTTAGCTCTTTAACTTCCTTTTCGTGGTTGTCTCTAAGTTTACAAAACAAACATACACTAAGGGATGTGATATCGCTGATACTACCCTCAGGGAAGTCAACGCA
The DNA here is from genome assembly GCA_023014485.1 of Bathynomus jamesi. NCBI lineage: Eukaryota > Metazoa > Arthropoda > Malacostraca > Isopoda > Cirolanidae > Bathynomus > Bathynomus jamesi. The sequence continues at coordinate 625,124 of JAJOZX010002473.1, forward strand.
CCAATGATTAACTTTACATTTAAAGCATTCTGCTTTCAATTTAGCTGGCCCTGCCATATTTTCTCTTTTTTTTTTTTTTCTGATACTCTGAATAAGATAAAGCGTTCTAGCAATGAAAACTATCCAAAAACGTTCTGACCAGTATATAAAAAAGGGGGGGGGGAATTAATCCCGCGCGTAGACGCATCCACCTATTTGCAAGTGACGTTCATCCCTTCCAGAAGACTACACCTCTCCTGCTGCCGCACCGACCAAAGGTCTCCCCAGGGCCGGACAGTCCCAAACGTGTCGCAGCTACCAACTGACAAACACTCGCGACGCAGGCGTCACGGATTTTCCGCCAGGAGCGACAGCGAGATGCAGCCCCTTACTAAGTCTTACTAGTCACTCACAAGCGGCCAGACTCTTAGAATCCAGTGTTCAAGGGATATCCCACCAGACCCAGAGGCTACGCCCGAGACTTTACGCTGGCCTGGCAGCCAGCTGGGCAGTAAAGCTCTCTCACTCAGAGCAGTACAGCCAAGCACCATCAATTGGTCACCAAAGAACGGTCGCAGGGGGCTGGTCAGCCATTACGCGTTAGGAATGGGCTTAACGGGGCACTAGCCACACTCCATTCATCGCGCCCCTACGCCTGGGACCCCTCCATCCACAGTCTCTCACAACCTACGAGCGTTAAATGGTGTTATTTATAGAGGTTCCAAAGCCTCTCTTCCCACGCATGAGGTAGCAGTAGGGTCCTAATAGTAAAAGAAGAGAAAAAGACTTAATACTAAAAGTTTTTTTTTTTTTTTTTTTTTTTTGCAGTCAGAGGAAACAACCTTAACGTAAGCTAAAAGGACAGAGTAGGGATGGGATGGGGTCCTAGTAACCCACGGGACGGGATTGTGCAAAATACTTCACCCGCCCTCCCGAAAGAGAGAGAGAACCTAAAGGAACTGGCAGCCAGTTCCTCTAGAATCCCACGACTCGGGACCGGAGGGCTGTCACACCCCAAGTATAAAGTTTACTACATCCAGAAGAAATGTGCATAACCTTTATACCCCCTGCGGAGAGAGAGAGAGAGAGAGAGAGAGAGAGAGAGAGAGAGAGAGAGAGAGAGAGAGAGAGAGAGAGTACAAGGAGTTACAAGGAAAAGAAGTACCTCAAAAGGCCTTGCGGCCCATACCGAGGAGGTACCAATGGCAACGGGTGCCAGGAAAATTTTGTACACACTCAAAGTGTGCAAGATTTGGTCTAACCTTTTCTTGAACTGATCCACAGAGGAACTGTTCACAACTTCCGAAGGTAACCTGTTCCATGTGTCACAGATCTTATACGTAAAGTAATTCCCACACACACTAGTCCTAAACCGTTTCAAATCCAACTTCCAACCATTGTTGCGAGTTGGGTTATCATTTAAACTAAACATACTTCTAAAATCGACATCGTTGAACCCGCGTAAGAGCTTGAAAACCTCGATCAGTTGACCGCGCAGCCTCCGAGTTTCAAGCGAAAACAAGTTCAGGGCGCGTAACCGTCGATTGTAGCCCATATGCCTAACGGAAGGGATTAACTTTGTGGCCCTCGCCTGCACTCGCTCCAGCCTCTCAATATCTTTCCTGAGGGTGGGCGACCAGAACTGCACAGCATACTCCAGGTGCGGCCGAACAAGGGAATTGTACAGAGAGAGCACAATCTCCTTGTTCCGAAACTGAAATTGCCTCCTGATATAACCCAATAGTTTCTGGGCTTTCTTTTCCACCTCTACGCACTGTTTCGTAAACTTAAGGTCGCTGCTAATTAGCACACCCAAGTCCTTTTCTAAATCAGTCACCTCGATATTACTCCCAACATCGAGTAGTCCGACTTGGGATTGGCGTAGCCAATGTGCATCACTTTGCATTTACCCAAGTTAAACGGCATTTGCCATTTTTCGGACCACTCTCCTATCCTACCTAGGTCCGCACGCAGTTCCTCGATCGCTTCGGGCGTCCCAACATTGGCCCCAAGCTTGGTGTCATCAGCGAATTTGGCGATCCGACTGACGATGCCACCGTCGATATCATTTATGTAAATGATAAACAACAGTGGCCCCAAAACGGAACCCTGAGGAACCCCACTAGTGACCGAGGCCCAACCCGAACTAGCCCCTTTAATTACACCCTCTGCCGCCTATTCCTCAGCCAGTTTTCAATCCACCTACCTATTTCCCCACCGATACCCAGCGCGCGCACTTTCGCCATTAGCCGGCGGTGAGGTACCTTATCAAAGGCTTTCTGAAAGTCGAGATAAAGTATATCAATCGCCCTACTCTTATCGTACTCACTCAACATGACGTGGAAAAACTCGAGCAAGTTGGTGAGACACGACCTATGCCGTCTAAACCCATGTTGGGAGTCCCCAAGCAGCTTGTAGGAATCCAAATGGTCAACGATCCTATCAGCTATTATCCCTTCTAATAATTTACCTACAACTGAAGTGAGACTAATGGGACGATAGTTCCCTGGACTTTCGTGATCCCCTTTCTTAAAGATAGGGGTCACGTTGGCTTCCCTCCAGTCACCAGGCACCTGGCCCATCTCCAACGATTTGTTGAAGACTGTAGCCAGGTGGGGAGCCACCTGGTCGCGCATTCTCGCAACACTCTGGGGAGAAACTGGTCTGGCCCAGGAGCCTTAAACGCGCTCAGTTTGTCTATTCTATCGGCAACGACTGTCGCGGTACATCTAACACTATCCAGGCCAGCACCTTCGTGCCTCACGCCTGGCTCGGGGATGACGCGGGTATCCTCCCTGGTGAACACTCCCGCAAAGTACTCATTAAGCACATTAGCGATGTCCGCGTCGGAGGTCCGCAGAACGCCGCTTCCGTCCTTTAGGACCTATCATGCTTCTAATGGGCTTTCTACTATTAACATAACTGAAGAACTCCTTAGGGTTCCCCTTGCAGAGGCTTGCCACCCGTAGTTCTTCGTTACGTTTCGCTAGCCTAACCTTCGCCTTCACTTCCCTACACAGGCGGACATACGCTTCAGTGTTCTCGTGGGAACGATTGGCCTTCGCCCTCCTATACGCTACTTTCCTATTTCGGATAGCCGAAGCGATGTCACGATTGAACCACTTAGGCTGCGTTGAAGCAGGGGTGACCGGTTTTGAGGGTATGGCAGCAGACTGCAGCACCATAAACTCGTCCCGGAATGCACTCCACACTCCCTCAACATCGCCGCCACCTCTAACCCCATCTCTACGCTATCCCTGAGGCTAACAAAGTTCGCCCGCCGGAGATCGAGCTTACTGCCTCTCGAGTTACTACGCTTCACCCGAGGGACGCACACACGGAACCTAATAAGACCGTGATCACTCCCGCCCAATGATTCGTCAACGGTGAGGCCAGTGACGAGGTTGTCTTCGGTCGTGAATACTAAGTCTAGAACGCTTTCGCCTCGTGTAGGCTCGTTGACCCACTGAGTGAGGAAGTTCTCATCAGCAAAGTCAACTAGCCTCCTCCCTTCAGCATCGGCAGTCCTGTTTTCCCACTTTATGCCGCGACAGTTGAAGTCTCCTAAAACTACACACACCCTATCCCCTAGCAGGCTACTGAGTTCGGTGTACAGGGCTGTATCCTCCTCGAGGAGGAGATGCGGAGGTCTGTACACCAAGATTAACCTATAGTTCGTCCCTCCCACGTTCAGATCGACGCCAAGCAGCTCCCGTTCCGACCGGAACTGGCAGTCAACCGGACTCAACGTGTCTCTGACGTATATTAGTACCCCACCCCCCTCCCACGGGTGCGGTCTTTGCGAAACATTCTATACCCGGAATTTCGAACTCCCCAACGTAGTCCCTACGATCAGTATGAATCCAGGACTCGGTGATAGCAACGATATCCTGGTATTCTGATGCTAAGAGCGCCCGTAGCTCGCCAAACTTGTTCCTGATCGACCTAGCATTAAAAAGCATTGCACGGAGGGAGCCTCCCCTATTCTGACCGCCCCCTAGCACGACCCGTTTCCCGAACAGCAGGGCTGTCGGGAGTTGAAGAGCCCCTCACTAACGAGGGGCAATCTCCGCAGGAGCCTGAGCCCCCTCCAACGTGGAAGGAGTCACACTACCTGCTGTTGGAGGGGGACTACCTGCTGTTGGAGGGGGACTAACTGCTGGGGAGGGGGACTAACTGCTGGGGGAGGGGGACTAACTGCTGGGGGAGGGTGACTAACTGCTGGGGGAGGGTGACTAACTGTTGGGGGAGGGTGACTAACTGTTGGGGGAGGGGACTAACTGCTGGGGGAGTAGGTTTAACTGTTTGGGGAGCAGGATCAATTGCTGGTTTGGGGGGGTCCTAGTTTAAAAAGATTATACAAATTAATGTTCAGCAAATCACCATACTTCTTTTTCCCCTTCTGGTTAAAATGTATCCCGTCCGAACCAAAGTATTCCCCATTTCCGTAGAATGTAGGCCAAAAATCAACAAACTTTAGGCCTTTATCATCACCATGCGTTTAACTCTTTTATTTATGCTAATGGCTTTACTTAGAGTATAGTCAGAGATGGGCACGATCTTGATCTTCAAGATCAGATCGTGATCTTGAAGATCAAGATCGTGATCTGATCTTGATCTTGAAGATCACTTTTATTATGGTGATCTTGATCTTGATCTAAGATCACTTTATTTCTTGTGATCTTGATCTTGAAGATCACTTTAGACTTCAAGATCACTTTTAATTTCAGATTCTTAAATATGCCGCTATGCGAATGTCATTTGTTTTTTGTCCAAGCGACATCTGGTGGCAACTTTGTTCAACACCGACTGTTTATGTTTTCTGTTAGTTGGGTGACTTGCGTCATACGTGGGCTCATGGAAGGTGTAGTTGCTGTGGAATTTAGGCTCGTAAAAAGTGTAATTTACTGTGCAATTATGTTAAAAGTGTTCTATTAATATATTATTATATATAGGCATAAAATATAGCCTATAGGTCCGTATTCATAATAAATTAATTCTAAACATATTTTATTTGCAGATTGAATTTTTTAATAATGAATGCAATTTTACAACTTCAACAGGCTCCCAAGGGAACCAAATATTCTAGGTTGTCACCAGAACAGTATTCAATATATTTAGATAACAATGTTGGTAATAAGGATCAATCTGTGCTATTGAACGGAAGATATTTTCAAATTGTCGAAAAAACTGGAAACAGTATCAAAGTTATTTGTAGGCAGTGTACAAAGAAAACTACAATTCTGTCTGCTGGCCTCGACTCAACAAGCAATCTTCTGAGGCACCTCAGGGTTAGTACTACTTAGTAACTAAGTAGTAAGTAGCAACATTAACATAATGGTTCAAGTCATATTTTAAGTGACTGGTGCCATACAAGACTAATGCTACATTTACATAGACGTCCATTTGAATATATTGTGCACTTCAGATATTAATAGATTATGGACTAGTAACTACATTAAAAACTGCCGATATCCAACTATAATAAACGCCAGGTGTATCTGTCTTTCTCTCTGTCTGATCCATGTCTGTAATTTCTCCTATTTAGTTACTGAAGGACGAAATTCGGCTTTCAATTTAACATAGGATAAAATGCACTGATCATGGTGAAAATAATTTTAGTTAAAGATAACAAAATTTTAGAATCTTGTTAAGTATTAATTTCAACTAGAAGTTTGATACTCTGATAAATTTATACAGGGTGTTCAAGAAGTCTCTCCGCATGATAATAATTTATTTTCTTGTGCAGAAACTACATTCGGATCTTTTGGGTGAATATGAATCGGAGAAGAAATCTCGCAAGCGTCCAGCTAGAAGAAGATGCCAGCGGCAGCAATGCTGGCCCTGCCAAAATTGCCAAGCAGTCAACACTAAGCATGTTCCACATTTCCAAGCAAAACCAGGACCACCAATATGCAAGGATATCCTTGAAAAGAAGATTCTCTCGCTTGTGGCTAATGGGCTCCTACCATTGAGCCTAGTTGAACTACATGAATTTAAGGATCTTCTTTCATGTTAGTATAACTCAAATATTTTGCTATTTTTTCCATAGCTAATATCTGATTAAAATAATTAATCATATTATTTGTATGAACATTAGACTATCGCTAGCCTAGCTAAATATTTTGATATTTTTTCCATAGCTAATCTATTGTATTTGTTTTAATTTTTAAATATTTTTTCAGACGTCAACCCGGCTGTTCAGGTGCCATCTAGACGCACCCTGGCTAGATCTCTTGCAACAACAACCAGTACAATGAAGGAAGCCATACAAGCAAAACTGGCAGCAGTTGACCATGTGTGTGTTACATGCGACATATGGTCAACTAATCACCGCAGTTTCATGGGAGTCACTGCGCATTGGGTATGCTATTGATTTAGTGTATTATTTTTATATAATTGATAAATTGACCATTGGTGATAGACTGATAGTCTGATAGACTTATAGTATAATCTTTTCAATTATTCGATATGTGTTCCTCATTCATTAATTTGGTGAGTCTTCATTTTGCTGTGATTCACAGTAATTTCACACTAATTCACTGATTCTGTCATCTGTCATTGTGTCTGATTCACAGCAAAATGTGGAAGAGTCCATATTCACAGGCTGTGAATATGGACTCTTCCACATTTTGCTCTTATGGGATGGGTCACTGATGTGGTGGTATGGTAGGCGACTCATCGCTGAATTGCCTCCTTTATATCACATAGTTCTTCTCTTCAATGTTTGGTGGCGCAGTTTAGCTGGTGCGTGTCTAACCAATATTATTAAATTAAGCTTAAAAAATGTTCATACAAACATTGATTTTATATTCTTACATTACAGATCAATGATGACTTGTCGCGAGGATCAGCTGCACTGGCATGCCGAAGATTTCGTGGAACACATAGCTTTGATAAAATTGCTGGAATATTGGACAGGATCAACTCGGAGCATGGTTTATCTTATAGAAAAGTTGTATCTACAGTCACCGACAATGCATCGAACATGGTGAAATGCTTTAAAGAGTTCGGTGTTCGTGTTCAGAATCGTACTGACGACATTGATGAAGATGATGCAGATGAAGATGATGATGAAAAAGATTCAGATGAAGAGGTTATCATCAGCAACTTTCCTGAACATTCAGGAGAGCATGGAGAGGAGTCAGTGAAACTATCATCCCATATTCGATGTGCCTCCCACACATTGAACTTGGTAGCAACAACTGATACAGATAAAGGACTGAATTCACCTGGACTAAAGAAGATAAAGCATTCTGCAATTGGAAAATGTTCGGCGCTGTGGAATGCTGCTGGTAAACCCAAGTCAGCAGAAAAAATACAGGAAATAACTGGCGTCCAATTTAGGTACCCATGCGTCACCCGATGGAACTCAATGTACGACTCATTAAGCCAAATATATAAACATAAGAACGACGTGAATGTAGCTCTTGAAGAACTGAATCTACCCATCCTCAAAGACAATGAATTGGAATTTATTTCAGAATATTTGTCTGTTCTAAAACCAATTGCAGCAGCCCTCAACAAATTACAGGCAGAGAAAGAATGCTACTACGGTTGTCTTCTTCCAACAGTCCTAGTGACTCAAGATGCCCTCGCAAGATTGGAGCCTATCCAACCAAACGACCTGCGCTTGAGACACTGCATGCCATTACTGGCAGCAGTCGTCTCTGGCTTCAATGCCAGATTTGGTCATTTTTTGTCGTTGAGCCCGAGGTAACTGATGCCGTTTTGGCCTCAGTATCTCATCCGTATTTCAAACTTAGATGGATATCATTGTTGCAAGGGCCTAATTTCGGCGATCATGAAGCAATCAAGTCTCAAGTAAAAGACAAGCTGCAAATGGCTGTAAGAAATTGTAATTCTGACAGCAGTGGTAATAGTTCGGTGAACTCAGACTCATCATCTGAAGACGATTTCTTCAGAACTATGGACGGCTCATTCTCTGCTCCTAACAACAAGGAAGACTTGGAAGTCCTCAATTATTTGCAGGACACCAGTAAGGCACTCGACTCTTTAGATAGGTATCCTGCTATAAAGAAGATCTTCAAGAGGTATAACACCACGCTACCTTCCTCTGCACCAGTGGAACGGTTGTTTTCGTTTGCTGGCATGGTTCATAGCCCCAAACGAAGTCGTCTCTCGGATGGTAACTTTGAACAATTGGTTTTGCTGAAAGCAAATGTTTACAGCGGTTGAACATTAAATTAACACTCTTAACTTGCGGTTTTTACCCTTATATTGTCAGTAATTGCGTACTGCAGTAAAACTGTAAAATTAAATTCTATGTAAAAAATGTTTACTTATATATGCTGACCATTCATTGATATGGGTTATGGACCTGGTGAAATGAGAATTGAGAAAAATAGAACTAAAAACTATATGTAGGTCATTTAATAGTTTTTTCTTTGCTGATAAGTTATGATAATACTAAGTTTTAAGTTTACCACCTGAAAAACTGAAAGGGGAATCGTCAATCCCCGTGGTTTAGATCAGGTGACATGGGTAGGATGCGATGCTTGTATTGCCTCAGCCCTCAGGGGAGTATTAGGAGTGATACTTTTCAGGAGTGATTAACTAAATAATTTGTTTTTGTTTACTCTACAAGAGTACAACTTTTTTCAATTCATATAAAAGTGATCTTAAAAAGTGATCTTGAAAAGTGATCTTCAAGATCACGATCTTGATCTGGATCTTCAAGATCACATTTTTCTGGTGATCTGATCTTGATCTTCAAGATCACATTTTTCTGGTGATCTGATCTTGATCTTCAAGCTCACCAAAGTTGGTGATCTTGCCCATCTCTGAGTATAGTCACTAGCACGCATTCGAGGGAGAATTCCTACGACCATACCCATGTCTGTCCTATCCCTAACCTTGTCAGTTAGGTTCTTAAATTCTTTTATAATGGGCTCTGTCTGCCCTCCTGTCCCTCCCAGAAAAATGTAATTGCCACCAACATGGACAATGATAGGGCAACTCTTATTCTTGATATTAATTTTGCCTAATTCCCTATTAATTATCTGGCTTGTGTCACCCGGAAAACATCGGAGCTTTCTCTTGGTCGCCCGTCTTGCTCCGAAGAAGTCCCCTTGATTCCTTACCATAGAATCCCCAATTAAAAAGGATTCATCCTCCTCATCAGCAAGTAAGTGAAACTTATTTTTGATGGTGAGGGGTTCCAAATCCTTATGTTTTGGTTTTGGTTGGGAGGGTCTTTTATTTTTGACCAATTTGAATTCTTGTTCCTCCGTTCTATTTTCCGGAATAGTCACCGTGTTTTCCAAGCGTGCCACGCTTTGTTCTAGATGCTTAATCTTAGAGTTTAAATCTGCTGGTGTGTTTTTAGTTTGATCTTGTCCACTGGGTTGGATTTCCATTGCGACGACCCTAGCTTCAAGCTTTTTACTAATTCCTTTAGCTCTTTAACTTCCTTTTCGTGGTTGTCTCTAAGTTTACAAAACAAACATACACTAAGGGATGTGATATCGCTGATACTACCTTCAGGGAAGTCAACGCACCAATGATTAACTTTACATTTAAAGCATTCTGCTTTCAATTTAGTTGACCCTGCCATATTTTCTCTTTTTTTTTCTGAATACTCTGAATAAGATAAAGCGTTCTAGCAATGAAAACTATCAAAAACGTTCTGACCAGAATATGATTAAGGGGGGGGGGGTGAATTAATCCGCGCGTAGACGCATCCACCTACTTGCAAATCACGTTCATCCCTTCCAGAAGACTACACCTCTGGTTGCTGCCGCACCGACCAAAGGTCTCCCCAGGGCCGGACAATCCCAAACGTGTCGCAGCTACCAACTGACAAACACTCGCGACGCAGGCATCACGAATTTTCCGCCAGGAGCGAAAGCGAGATGCAGCCCCTTACTAAGTCTTACTAGTCACTCACAAGCGGCCAGACTCTTAGAATCCAGTGTTCAAGAGATATCCCACCAGACCCAGAGTCTACGTCCGAGACTTTACGCTGGCCTGGCAGCCAGCTGGGCAGTAAAGCTCTCTCACCTCAGAGCAGTACAGCCAAGCACCATCAATTGGTCACCAAAGAACGGTCGAAGGGGGCTGGTCAGGCCATTACGCGTTAGGAATGGGCTTAACGGGGCACTAGCCACACTCCATTCATCGCGCCCCTACGCCTGGGACCCCTCCATCCCAGTCTCTCACAACCTACGAGCGTTAAATGGTGTTATTTATAGAGGTTCCAAAGCCTCTCTTCCCACGCATGAGGTAGCAGTAGGGTCCGAAGAGAGAGAGAGAGAGAGAGAGAGAAGAGAGAGAGAGAGTTACAAGGAGTTACAAGGAAAAGAAGTACCTCAAAAGGCCTTGCGGCCCATACCGAGGAGAGGTACCAATGGCAACGGGTGCCACGGAAAATTTTCTACACAGTCAAATAGTGTGCAAGATTTGGTCTAACCTTTTCTTGAACTGATCCACAGAGGAACTGTTCACAACTTCCGAAGGTAACCTGTTCCATGTGTCACAGATCTTATACGTAAAGTAATTCCCACACACACTAGTGCTAAACCGTTTCAAATCCAACTTCCAACCATTGTTGCGAGTTGGGTTATCATTTAAACTAAACATACTTCTAAAATCGACATCGTTCAACCGCGTAAGAGCTTGAAAACCTCTATCAGCTGCCCGCGCAGCCTCCGAGTTTCCAGCGAAAAAAGTTCAGGGCGCGTAACCGTCGATTGTAGCCCATATGCCTAACGGAACGAATTAACTTTGTGGCCCTCGCCTGCACTCGCTCCAGCCTCTCAATATCTTTCCTGAGGGTGGGCGACCAGAACTGCACAGCATACTCCAGGTGCGGCCGAACAAGGGAATTGTACAGTGAGAGCACAATCTCCTTGTTCCGAAACTGAAATTGCCTCCTGATATAACCCAACAGTTTCTGGGCTTTCTTTTCCACCTCTACGCACTGTTTCGTAAACTTAAGGTCGCTGCTAATTAGTACACCCAAGTCCTTTTCTAAATCAGTCACCTCGATATTACTACCCAACATCGAGTAGTCCGACTTGGGATTGGCGTAGCCAATGTGCATCACTTTGCATTTACCCAAGTTAAACGGCATTTGCCATTTTTCGGACCACTCTCCTATCCTACCTAGGTCCGCACGCAGTTCCTCGATCGCTTCGGGCGTCCCAACATTGGCCCCAAGCTTGGTGTTATCAGCGAATTTGGCGATCCGACTGACGATGCCACCGTCGATATCATTTATGTAAATGATAAACAACAGTGGCCCCAGAACGGAACCCTGAGGAACCCCACTAGTGACCGAGGCCCAACCCGAACTAGCCCCTTTAATTACAACCCTCTGCCGCCTATTCCTCAGCCAGTTTTCAATCCACCTAACTATTTCCCCACCGATACCCAGCGCGCGCACTTTCGCCATTAGCCGGCGGTGAGGTACCTTATCAAAGGCTTTCTGAAAGTCGAGATAAAGTATATCAATCGCCCTACTCTTATCATACTCACTCAACATGACGTGGAAAAACTCGAGCAAGTTGGTGAGACACGACCTATGCCGTCTAAACCCATGTTGGGAGTCCCCAAGCAGCTTGTAGGAATCCAAATGGTCAACGATCTTATCAGCTATTATCCCTTCTAATAATTTACCTACAACTGAAGTGAGACTAATGGGACGATAGTTCCCTGGACTTTCGTGATCCCCTTTCTTAAAGATAGGGGTCACGTTGGCTTCCCTCCAGTCACCAGGCACCTGGCTCATCTCCAACGATTTGTTGAAGACTGTAGCCAGGTGGGGAGCCACCTGGTTGCGCACTTCTCGCAACACTCTGTGGAGAAACTGGTCTGGCCCAGGAGCCTTAAACGCGCTCAGTTTCTCTATTCTATCGGCAACGACTGTCCCGGTACATCTAACACTATCCAGGCCAGCACCTTCGTGCCTCACGCCTGGCTCGGAGATGACGCGGGTATCCTCCCTGGTGAACACTCCCACAAAGTACTCATTAAGCACATTGGCGATGTCCGCGTCGGAGGTCCGCAGAACGCCGCTTCCGTCCTTTAACTGACCTATCATGCTTCTAATGGGCTTTCTACTATTAACATAACTGAAGATCTCCTTAGGGTTCCCCTTGCAGAGGCTTGCCACCAATGTTCCCTCTAATTTTTTTAGTCCGTGTGCGCAAGAAATTTTCGTTGTGCATACATTTAGATTCATGGTGAAAAATTGTGCAAACTTTTCTGAGCGCTATTATCTTCAAAATGAATATATATAAATATTAAATACTTAATAAATATTATTTCCATAAGGTGATAGCTTGATCATTACTGTACTATTAAATGGATATTAAAAACTGTTTACAATATTATATATTCTTAAAAAAGAAAACATTTTATCCATTCTAAAAATATGAATAAAATAAAAAATAGTAAAATAAAATTCAACAAAATAAAGAAATAAAATAAAAATAACATTAATTGAAAATTACTATTTTAGTTATCATTTCTCAAAACAATTTTTAGCATTTAGCAATTTAAAATAGACTATCAAGCTTAATACATGATTTTATCCATTCACAAATAGGAATAAAATAAAAATAATTTTATTTTTTATGAATTGAGATAATTACTATTCGTTTTTATACAAAAATAAGAAAGAGAAGGTTTATATTCAATGCGTTAATGTATAATAGAAAAAAAATGCAAATACATAGAGTAAAAAAAATCCGTATTGCGTAATTGCGCGGACGTCGGCGAAGTCGGACGGAAGGGGTTAATACTTAAAAGAGCGACGATAGAGTATGTTGATGCAAATGGTCAGACCTTGTGTGACGGTATATTTTGAAATTATCGTATTTACGCCTCATAAGACGCTACAAGTGGTAAGACGCACCCTATATTTAGCAAAGATTTATCAGCCTGACAAAAAATATATTCCCATAACTTTATTAAAAGAACATTAAACAAAACAACAACATATGAGCCCTGAAGTGATTTTTGAAGACGTTTTTCAGGAAAAAAGTAGCGTCTTATGAGGCGTAAAATACGATACTTCATTTACTGTCGTGACTCATGATACGCTTGAGCCTGTGCGCATTTTATTTTGCTGTGTGCGCGGGTTTCACAACGCGTGTGCGCGCGCACACGCGCACACCTTAGAGGGAACATTGCTTGCCACCCGTAGTTCTTCGTTACGTTTCGCTAGTCTAACCTTCGCCTTCACCTCCCTACACAGGCGGACATACGCTTCATTGTTCTCGTGGGAACGATTGGCCTTCGCCCTCCTATACGCTACTTTCCTATTTCGGATAGCCAAAGCGATGTCACGATTGAACCACTTAGGCTGCGTTGAAGCAGTGTGACCGGTTTTGAGGGTATGGCAGCAGACTGCAGCACCATAAACTCGTCCCGGAATGCACTCCACACCCTCAACATCGCCGCCGACCTCTAACCCCATCTCACCTACGCTATCCCTGAGGCTAACAAAGTCCGCCCGCCGGAGATCGAGCTTACTGCCTCTCGAGTTACTACGCTTCACCCGAGGGACGCGCACACGGAACCTAATCAGACCGTGATCACTCCCGCCCAACGATTCGTCAACGGTGAGGCCAGTGACGACGTTGTCTTCGGTCGTGAATACTAAGTCTAGAACGCTTTCGCCTCGTGTAGGCTCGTTGACCCACTGAGTGAGGAAGTTCTCATCAGCAAGACAACTAGCCTCCTCCCTTCAGCATCAGCAGTCCTGTCTTCCACTTTATGCCGCGACAGTTGAAATCTCCTAAAACTACACACACCCTATCACCTAGGAGGCCACTGAGTTCGGTGTACAGGGCTGTATCCTCCTAGAGAGAGAGAGAGAGAGAGAGAGGAGAGAGAGAGAGAGAGAGAGAGAGTTCGCGAGAGAGTTCGCGAGAGAGTTCGCGAGTTCGCCTGGCCCCAGCCAGACGCAAAATGCGAGTTCAGGGTTCCAACATCTTATATAAAGGGTCGAGAGTTGTCCGAGAGCAGTATTTATTTTATTATTATATATTAAAGGCAAGAGAGATGTTCTTAATGCTTAGTGGTGGTTGTCAGATAGTATTGTATACTTTAATTATTTATTTATTAAAGTGAAGAGAGAGTGAGATGTTCTACTTAATTGGCTTAGCAAAAGAATTAAACAAACACCAATACATTATTTTTGTTTATTTAGACGTAAAAACGAATCCCACTTATTTAATCAAAAATTAATAATATAAGAAATACACAGGACTCTCTATATTGTGCATTTATTATACAGAGCTGGGCACTTGCGGCATATTTTGCGGTACTACTGCGGTACTGCGGTACTACCAAACTACCAAACCGGGACCGCATAACGCAGTACCGCAAAGGATCGCTGAAAGTACCGCAGTACCGCTACCGCATTCAAATTTCCGCGTACCGGTTTGGTACCGGTTTGGTAGTTTGGTAGTACCGCAGTACCGCAAAATATGCCGCAAGTGCCCAGCTCTGGGCCACTGCATTAATATTAAAAAGAAAACCTGCAAGCCCGTACATTGGTGAAATCAAACTGATTGAAGACGCGAAACATAAATTTTATAATATATTTGATGTAAATCAAATAATTTTTCAATAATAATAATTAGTAAGTAAAATTACATTCATTAACTAGCCTTTATACTCTTATTAAGCTAAATTAAATTATATATTTATGATGGATGGAGACTCGAATACAAAAAAAAACCCAATAAGTATCATAGTGATAATTATTTAAAAACTAAAAATTTTAATTCATACAGCATTTCATTTTAAATTTCTAAACTTGTCAGACTCGTACAAAGATTAGAAAATAATGAAAAACACGCAACTATCAACTAATCTCGATGTGTGTAATTTTAATGATTGCTGCTACCAAGGTAAGCAATGCCTGCAACACAAACAGTTTGATGATTAAAAAAAGAAAAAAATACTTTATTCTAAAGAGCGCATCTGATGTTGTAAGCAATACATTTAAACCTATTGCCGGAAGAGTTTTATAAAAACCTGTAACAATAACAGTTTTCGTTGTAATGAACATCACATAATTTCACGTAGAATAAATACAAAAATATGAAGCAAATTCACCTTTTTATAATATATGTATATATATATATACAATATGAATATGAAAACAAGAGATACAACTCTCAACATTTATTGGCCAAACGTTTCGGTCCACTCAGGGGCCATCTTCAGTGACTAAATAGAAGCATCTAAAAATAATCATAAAACTAAGTAAATACAAATGTCAAACTGTACAATATAAAATCTAATACAAAAAAGTTAAAAAGTTATTAAAAAAAACTATCTGGATTATAAAACAAAAAAGTAAAAATAAAACTAACAAATTTCAAAAATTAAAAGTTTAAAAATGTTAAATTTAAAATTAAAAAAAAAAAATTAAAATTTGTAAAAAGGACTGACCTGGATGGTAAAAGTTACAAATGACAAGTGGAGAGAAAGGAAAAAACAACTTAAGTTAGTGCGGTAGTTGCGTTAAAAAGGTGTTGGTTGGTTAGGAAGTATGTAATTTTATCGAGGAAAGGCTATCGTTTAGTTCTGGGTTTAATTTCTTGATAAAAAGGGATTCTAAAATTTTAAGATCAAGTGAATTAGAAGCAGACGACAAAATAGCAAAGGAGTCCTGGGGGCACGGGTGGCAATGGGTCTCTGAATGATGCCGAATAGCAGAGGATTCAGGAGTGGAAAGAGGGCGAGAAGTTCGATAAGAAAAACCCAAATGCTTCGAAATCCTAAGTTTTAACTGTAGGGCAGTCTGCCCCACATAACGACTTTGGCAGGGTCGCACATGTATATAAATAAATAACAAAGGATCTCAAAAGCACGGGGAGGTGATCTTTATGGCGAAAAAAGGATTGCAGAGAATTAGAATTAGAATTAATGATTACAAAGTCGCATTGAGGGAAATGTCTGTCCAAAATAAAGTGGACATCTTTATTAAGTTGAAAAGTTAGTTGGTCTAAAATGGAAGCTTAAGATAAACCTTCTGTTTCGGAACCGTGGGCTGAATTATTTTAGGTGAATATAGGTTATTTAAAAATTTAGAAATTAAAGTCTCAAAAGTCAAAGTACAATAAAAATTATAGTTAAAAAATCTCTTAAGGTACTGAATTTCTAAGTCAAATAAAGACCAACTTGAACAAAGGTGATAGGCTCTAAAAATACGACTTTTAATACTAGCCAGCTTAAACTAAGTGGAATATTGCTGAAAAAATGAGTACCGAGTTGGGTAGTAGTTGGTTTTCTGTATACTTGTGTTGAGAAGCCTGTACTATGTTTATTTATGGTAACATCAAGAAACGAAATTTTATTGTATTGTTCTACTTCCATAGAGAATTTAATATTAGGATGCTTAGTATTAATGTAATTTAAAAATAAAGGGGCATTACATTAATACTAAGCATCCTAATATTAAATTCTCTATGGAAGTAGAACAATACAATAAATTTCGTTTCTTGATGTTACCATAAATAAACATAGTACAGGCTTCTCAACACAAGTATACAGAAAACCAACTACTGCCCAACTCGGTACTCATTTTTTCAGCAATATTCCACTTAGTTTTAAGCTGGCTAGTATTAAAAGTCGTATTTTTAGAGCCTATCACCTTTGTTCAAGTTGGTCTTTATTTGACTTAGAAATTCAGTACCTTAAGAGATTTTTTAACTATAATTTTTATTGTACTTTGACTTTTGAGACTTTAATTTCTAAATTTTTAAATAACCTATATTCACCTAAAATAATTCAGCCCACGGTTCCGAAACAGAAGGTTTATCTTAAGCTTCCATTTTTAGACCAACTAACTTTTCAACTTAATAAAGATGTCCACTTTATTTTGGACAGACATTTCCCTCAATGCGACTTTGTAATCATTAATTCTAATTCTAATTCTCTGCAATCCTTTTTTCGCCATAAAGATCACCTCCCCGTGCTTTTGAGATCCTTTGTTATTTATTTATATACATGTGCGACCCTGCCAAAGTCGTTATGTGGGGCAGACTGCCCTACAGTTAAAACTTAGGATTTCGAAGCATTTGGGTTTTTTCTTATCGAACTTCTCGCCCTCTTTCCACTCCTGAATCCTCTGCTATTCGGCATCATTCAGAGACCCATGACCACCCGTGCCTCCAGGACTCCTTTGCTATTTTGTCGTCTGCTTCTAATTCACTTGATCTTATAATTTTAGAATCCCTTTTTATCAAGAAATTAAACCCAGAACTAAACGATAGCCTTTCCTCGATAAAATTACATACTTCCTAACCAACCAACACCTTTTTAACGCAACTACCGCACTAACTTAAGTTGTTTTTTCCTTTCTCTCCACTTGTCATTTGTAACTTTTACCATCCAGGTCAGTCCTTTTTACAAAATTTTAAATTTTTTTTTAATTTTAAATTTAACATTTTTAAACTTTTAATTTTTGAAATTTTAGTTAGTTTTATTTTTACTTTTTTGTTTTATAATCCAGATAGTTTTTTTTAACAACTTTTTAACTTTTTGTATTAGATTTTATTATTGTACAGTTTGACATTTGTATTTACTTAGTTTTATGATTATTTTTAGATGCTTCTATTTAGTCACTGAAGATGGCCCCTGAGTGGACCGAAACGTTTGGCCAATAAATGTTGAGAGTCGTATCTCTTGTTTTCATATTGAGGATAAGGTTCCCGAAGAACACTTCTATCGTAACTCTATATATATATATATAATATATATATATATATATATATATATATATATATAATATACAGGGTAGGCCGAAAGTCTGGATCCATAGGAAAATATTTATTTTAATACATAAATTACAACAAATGGTAAATACTTAAAATGAATATCAACTTTAACTCGTAAATGCGTATCCGTGATACTGTACAGTAGTTCGTACTCCAGTATAAATACTCAAATACTTTTTTTATTTCAGCCCAGAAATGGCTTCGAATCTAACAACAGAAGACCGGGTAGAACTTGTGCTCATGTACGCAAGACAGGGCGCAACACACAGAGAAGTTGCTACCGAATTCAATAGAAATCATCCTGATAAGCATCCAGTAACACATGCGACTGTTGGCAAGTTGTTTAAACGTTTCAAAGAAACAGGAAGTGTACATGATCGACGGCGTTCTGGTCGTCCAAAAACTGCAACTGATGAAAATACCTCTGCAATGGTATGTGAAACTTTAACGAATAGTCCAGTAAAGTCAACAAGAAGATTATCAAATGAAACACGCATCTCGAGAACGTCAATTCGAAGAATTATTAAAAATCATAAATTCCATCCCAAAGTGTCTCGATGTCAGAGGCCGCCAATTTGAGCATTTGTTATAATTTGTTGTTTATACTGGAGTACGAACCACTGTACAGTATCACGGATACGCATTTACGAGTTAAAGTTGATATTCATTTTAAGTATTTACCATTTGTTGTAATTTATGTATTAAAATAAATATTTTCCTATGGATCCAGACTTTCGGCCCACCCTGTATATATACACAGTGTCCCATAAGTCCGGCATCATATGAGAAATTCATATTTTTCTATTTCTACAAACCATAATTCATATGCTCGGGATGCCAATTTCCCGTCCACCATTCTGTTCAGTGACGAGACTGTTTTTTTATGGAAATGGTGAGGTAAATCGACAGAACACCCGCTACTGGTCTCAAAACAATCCTCGCTGGTATACCTCTTCAAAGGAACAAGGTGCATCTCGGGTGATGGTATGGTGTGGCATTCGGAAGGATCGCATCATAGGCCCCCTCTTTTTCGATGAACATGTCACTGGAGGCACCTACCTAAGTATGCTCAAGGAAGAAGCATTTCCCAGTGTCTTGAACGAAGAAGGAAATTTCCCAACATGGTTCCAGCAAGACGACGCTCCTGCACATTACAGCACCCAAGTAAGGGAATACCTGTACCAACAATTCCCTGGTCATTGGATAGGACGTCGAGGGCCTGTGGAATGGCCAGCTAGAAGCCCGGATCTCACGCCACTAGATTTTTATCTCTGGGGCCACTTGAAAGCGCTAGTATACGCAGAGAAATTAGGAGTGTTGAACATTTGCGGCAGCGCATTATTGGGGCATGTAACACCATTACTCCTGACATCATTCACCGTGTGTTGCTGACTGGGTATCACGTCTGAATTTGTGTATTGAAAACAATGGTGGACATATTGAACACGTTCTGTAAAAAAAAGCTTTTGTCTTGCCTTTTTTATTATTTTTCCTATGATGCAGGACTTATGGGACTCCCTGTGTATATATATATATATGTATGTGTGTTCTACTTCTCGAATAAACACGGTGCTTGAGGATTTGATTTCTCATACAGCGCATTGTCACAAGTACATTTGAAAACGTAGAAGATTGTAGGTTTCTTATAATTTTGGTACTCGTGTGAAAAATGTGCATCGCACCAAATGTTTCATTCCACCATAGACCTATAGTTTAACGTGAGCTATGTCCCATCAACATTCAGCATTTTAAGCACTAGACACTAGCTTCCCCAGCGGATCATTGAACTATTTCTGAATTATTATTATTATTATTATTATTATTATTATTATTATTATATCGTAAAACACGAGCTGTAGAGCGCATAAATAATGATTAGTTAATTTAGCCAAATTTGGGTACTTTTCGTCATTTAATTTCCTCCATGGAATAGGGTTAACATCCTGCGCAGTTATTTTTACGTTCCAAAAATTGGAGCGATTATTGCATGATGGTTTCATACACTAATATACTAATTTTGGATAGAGAGCTTCCCCGGCTATTCTAACTTGATATATTATGTATACCACACAAAACCATATCACAGTATTTTTATTTGGAGGTCCACTTTGTGATTGCATATATTATTATTTTAACCAAAATATAAAAGTTACGGCTTCTGAAGGTGGATTTTATCACTAGGTTCACAATCTAATATAAGATCAATTACCTCAATCTCTACCTCTACGTATGACTGAGTATTGGCATCGCGTCCCAGCTCGTCGACGATAATGTGGGGCACGTCTCGGTTGCTTAGCGTATTCAGCTGCTTCTATAGCATCAATTAACGCTATGTCTTTCGCTCAAAATTCAACAACGTAGTCGTTGTCATTGTATGCCAACTTAACGAATGGTTCACCTAATGGGTCTTTCTCCCTCTCATTTGCATCCGCAGCTTCGGATACCGTCAAATCTTCATCGTTGCACGTTTTATGATATAATTCCTGGAACCAAAGAATACCGCGTTATTGTGAACGGCGTTAGCTATTTACCATATATATTCATTCATAAAAAGGATATGATGTTCTATTGAATCGCTTATAAAATCGAGTGTATAATATGTGGCGGGATGGTTTCTAAAGACCAGGTCTTACCGTTTTAATGCTTCGATGTCTTCTTCAACTCCTTTAACAAGATTCTTCATACGGTCAGCCTGTGAATCGGTGAATTTGAAACAGCTTTCAGGTCTCCATGGTTCTGAAATTGATGTAAAGTGTATATAAGTCTTTAATTAAAACAGCTGTAAAATATTCATACCACGAAAACAAAATAAAAATATCTTTATTTTCTCAAGAAAGAACACGAATTGAGATCCATAATAAATAATCACTATATATATATATATATATATATATATATATATATATATATATGAAAATTATTTCACGAAGGTAACACGTGAAAAATATTTATGATGAATAAAACCACGAAGGAAAGGAAACACAAAATGGTGCTCAAGCGCTTTCGTCTAATGACATCCTCAGGAACACTGAAGTACATAAAAAGGTTAAGCCTATATATATAGGTTACAGAAAGAAAAAAAAAAGGAAAAATAAATAACATACATACACACACACACATATATATATATATATATATATATATATATACATACATATCTATATATACAAATACATACATACATACATACATACATACATATATATACAATAAACAGAGAAGTAAAAATAATAAAAATTAAAAATTAAAACCTTAAAGGATTACCAGTGAGGCGTACAGATTTGTAAGGATTTTATTTTTTTTTTTTTTATATATATCGAAACCTGACCATAGGCAGCATTGTGTTAAAACCCGGCAGAGTTCCAGTATAATTTTGTATTTTTATAATCCATTTGATCTTGTGCTAAAAATCGATATTTTTCCTTACAAATCTGTACGCCTCACTGGTAATCCTTTAAGGTTTTAATTTTTTATTTTTTATTATTTTTACTTCTCTGTTTATTGTATATATATGTATGTATGTATGTATGTATGTATTTGTATATATAGATATGTATGTATATATATATATATATATGTGTGTGTGTGTGTGTGTGTGTGTATGTTATTTATTTTTTCCTTTTTTTTTTTCTTTCTGTAACCTATATAGGCTTAACCTTTTTATGTACTTCAGTGTTCCTGAGGATGTCATTAGACGAAAGCGCTTGAGCACCATTTTGTGTTTCCTTTCCTTCGTGGTTTTATTCATCATATATATATATATATTATAATATATATAAAATAGTATATTTATTTACTGCATGGGTATTAATTTCTAATTAAAAAGAGAAAGTGTGATTACATATCTTAACTGTAATTAAGTCATTACTAACATTTGTGTATTTGAATGTTAATAAAATATCAACAGATAAATATTTAGCATTGAATATAAAACTCACTAGTCTTTTGAAATGTGAGAATTCTTTAGCAATCAGCGTTCTGTCGACGAGACCTAGCCAAACAGTAATTTCAAAGCAGACAGATCTATAACTGCTGGTACATGTATTTATATACCCTAAACTTACCCTAAGGCAGGTTTAGGTCAGTTGTATATATATATACATAAGCCGAACGGAACTCTTTCCTGTGGGGTAATGCGTATACATTACTCCACGATGTATAGGGTTAAGTCATTATCAGATAGCCCTCGGGGTACAATATATATATACACATGACGGAAGAGCATATCATTCAACATCAGTTCATTCAATGTTACGATACCAGAGAGTCGCAGATACGACACACATCTAACATGGCTGCTTACCTTGGCAATGGAGTTAGTGAAAGGTTGGTTGTAATATCTTTTTTTTTTCTTAACTTAGAGTTACCTATACCTTTAACGATGAGTTTGTAGCTAATGTTAATTTTGTGACGTTAAATAGTGCATACATTTTGTGCAGGTTGTTCATTTAGCCTAATGTAGTCTTAACAGGTGCGCATGTATATATAAATCAAGATAAATACGGATATTAAACCCTGTTTTTATTTGTAGCTCTTTCAGTAATGATGATGACGATGGGCAATATTTTGCAGACGTGAGTTCGGACGTGTGTAACGAAACGCCTAGGAGACAGAACATCGTGTAAAGAGGGGTAAAAAAAACGCTCGAGGTACGTGTGTAGGCCTTCTTATCGAAATCTAGTCATATTGATCCAACTAGATAATTTGTAAAATTTGTTTAATTCCAAGTATTAACGATATACTAGTCAAAATCTATGCTAAGCCTCGTCACTATAGCTTGTTAATGTGTAAATCTATTTCTCGACTTGTTCTTTCCGTATATTGCTGCTACTTTTGTAAATTGTATCAGGGATATGATATAAAAGTTGGGACCTAGTATGTTTCATGGACTGCTCTCGAATTTCCTACGAAATTGCAAACAAGGGCAGTCGATGATCCTGATTTTGTTTTTGCAATCGGTTTTCTTGAGAAACCTGACCTGACCTGACCTGACCTAACCTAACCTTCCAGGGTCCACGATCATGAGCGACATGTGGAAGGCGTACGAGGGCATTGATCAACTCGCTGGGTACAACTATTCGCATTACACTGTTAACCACAGCATGAACTTTATCGACCCATCTACCGGAGCTCACACTCAGCAGGTGGAAAGCTTGTAGAATTCATTGAAACAATCGAACAAACTGCGATGCGGAACAGATCGCGACAAACTTGACTAGTACCTTTGTGAATTTGTATTGCGTAAGCGCCACACCAGCTCGGACTTATTCAAAAAGATGTTGGAGTGTATTGCGTCGTTTCAGTAAATAAATTTATTCAATATCCAATAACATTTTTCTTTATCATTTCTCAAGAAAACCGATTGCAGAAACAAAATCAGGGTCATCGACTGCCCTTGTTTGCAATTTCGTAGGAAAATCGAGAGCAGTCCATGAAACATACTAGTCCCAAAAGTTGATTTGCACATACATTTAAAATAACTGCCCGTTTTTTCGAAAGGTTTAAGTGAAGTAAGTCCCAGTGTTATCTACTTTACGGAAATAATTATTTTAAACTAACCACGTTATGACGCAGTATATATTAAATGCTGACTTATCAATTCGCTCTGAGAACAATAAATATTTCCAGAACCTTGAGTGGTCACATCTTAAATTCAGCTAGTGAAGAAATAGTGATAACTAGCAAAAGGTCGGCGCTACGCGCCGATTTTGCTAGATCTGCGGTGCTTCGGCTGAATTGTGGGCCTACGGCGTATTTTATTTTGAACATCAGTAGCCCTTTATCTGGATATCATTCCTATTCCTCTCACCTTGGGCCTCAGTAATTGGGGTGCCTGCGGCCTTCCAGTTACTGGCAAACCAATTATTCATTCAATAAAACTACAGAAAAGAACGCAGCCATGAAAATCTAAAGCTTCACAAATCTTAATACAATGAGCTCGGATTTGAAGCCTAAGATTTTCATGACTGCGTTCATTTCTATAGTTTTATTGACCAAATAACTGAACCGACAGTAATTGGGGGCCCTGCGGCCCGCCAAATCATAGTTTTCATTGTTTTGAGTGCATCAATAATATTGTTATAGTGTTCCATTAGTTGTGATAAGCATGATCTTCCTGACCGGAATCGATGTTGGTTATCATTTTTTTTTCTGAGTTTCCCATTAACCCCACCCCCTCCCCCATTACCCCACCCCTCTCCCCCAATACCCCTTCCCCACCCCTCTCCCCCGTTTACCCCCACCCTTCCCCCATTACCCCCAAGGGGGGAAGGGGGCTGGCACCTTGCAAAGGATTTACTTTAATTTTTTTTTGGTTACATATATATATATCGCATCTATTTTTCTGAGTTTCCCCATTAACCCCACCCCCTCCCCCATTACCCCACCCCTCCCCCCATTTTGTGCCAAAATTATGATTAAAAATGAAGAAATGGGATGAACTGTACCCCTAAAAGGGGGGGGGGGGCAGGATTTATGTTAGGGAATTTTTTTTTAGCATGGGCACTGCGCAATAAAAAGACGCATCGAATGGTGAAAACCGCATTGTTCTACACCAATTGTAGCGACCTGTAGGTGTGCGCAAAAAAACTGTTACATATATATATATAAGATATAAGGCTTCATTTCTGAAATAGTGTATTAGATAAAATATCATGTTTAATTGCATAAACAAAATACCATGGCAGTTATTTACGCTGTCGTTAAATGTACTACTCATAACGAAAACTCGCATCATTATTATCTTGTGTTCCAGTGAACCAACTCGCGTATTTGAGGGGAGTCGAACGCATCCACGCACCTCGACACCTTGCAAAACAATCCGGACAGAACGAAGGAATAGTGTCGAGTCATGCTCCACAGATGAATCACCACCCAGAAAGATACCAAGTTATAAAACTTGTCTTTAAAATTAATAATTGTTAATAAATGGTTGCTTATCTTGATTGGTATTCAAAAATATAGTATAATTACGTTATTTTTATGAAACTCAATAGGCCTTCTAATAATTTCTATATAAAATAAATACAGCTCATAAACAAAAGAGGCGGTCGTTTCATGGTAAATAATTTACATATATTATTACCGTGTGGTGTGTATTTAAATTGTTTCAACATCTCTATTTTTCCAACCTTCAGGTTGGACTTTTCAGACATGAGCAGTAGGCCAGGTTGAAAAATTAAATTTGTGAATTTCTACATGCCTGTGTCCAAGAAATTTGTAGATGCAATATAAATGCTCAACAATGATTAAAAAATCTAAATTGATCAAGTTTTAGATGTTCCGCAAGTCCTCTGAAGATTGCAAGTAAAACGTAAAACATTACAAAAACTTTAAAACTTTTAAAACTTTATTTAATTATGTAAACTTTATTAACTATTTGGCATTATGATTTTTTATTAAAATTTTCTTGTATTTTTTGTATTCTTGTTGCTATTAAATTTTTTCCTGACTCTGTTTGGTCCAGAATATATATAATTTATATATACAATTTTTCTTTTCAGAATTGATTATTTGAATAGTTAAATACGCGTTGTTACACTAACAGAGTGACTTTCCCAAATTATCCGAAATGACTGAGGCCGTAAAAGTGAAAGCAACTGTTGAAAAAAAATCATGAGTCCAGCTGTTTCCCTTTAGTTTAGGGAAAGCTGAGCTCAGTGGAAATGAACTTCCCCTATATGAAGACGTTTTAAAAGAATATTTACAAACAAGATATCTCTTACTTATAGCTAGTGAGGGGAAAAAAGAGCCAAATGCTAATGATGTGGCAAGAATAGTTTCATCAAAGGTAAAAGAGATCTGAAAAAGTGCATCAATTCCAACAATATCAGAACAGAAAATATTAGCCAGAGTAAAGGATTGTCATGAAAAATCTAAAAATATGATGAAGACTGGCAGAAAAAGGAAAGATTTTGAATCTAAACTAATCGCGTTCAAGTCCAAAAATCAAAGGCTTTTTGATATTGCTACCTGCAAATGCCATGCTCTGTTTTCTTGCACTTGTGAAAAAGAGCTAAAAGTTCCTGCCATGGAACGTTCTTTCCTAATTGACCAAAGAGGTGCACGAAAAATGGCAATAGGCAGTATTGATTTACAGACAACGAAGAAACTGCAAATAAGATCTGAGCGTAAAGAACAAGAAAGAGCACGATTTTCTAAAAACATTGAAGATGGAGATATCAATAACCCATCCACTTCCAGGGAAGAGCCAATGGGCTGGGATAACTTTCATACAATTCCTGATTCTGACACATCAACAGATACAGATAGAGAGCGTGATGATGATGATCACATTGAGGAAGGTATAAAGAAATCAGGTGAAGCACATAAACTCACTCGCAAATTGCCTTCATTAGCAAAAACTTGTGACCGATTCGAAATATCAGACAGAGCTGGTGCAGCCGTTGCCTCTGCTGTTCTGGAAGATTTTGGTCTCATTACCTCTGAAGATTATGACAATGTTGTGGATAAGAATAAGGTGAGACGGCAGAGAAAGAATATCAGAGAGGAGTTGAGTAAATCAAGTGAAAAAGTATAGAAACATTGTATTTTGATGGAATAAAGGACTTAATTAAAGCAATATCTGTAAGGATGGGAGGTACTACAGTACAACAATTACTGAGGAACACATCACGCTTATAGCTGAACTAGAATCAAAATATCTTGGGCACTTCACTCCTGTGACTGGAAATTCAACTAACATTTTTAAGGGAGTGATAAAGTTTATTAACAGTAACAATATTAAGGTAGACAATCTGAAGGTCATTGGATGTGATGGAACCAATGTAAACACTGGCATACATAATGGAGTTATCAGGCAACTAGAAGTACACTACAATACTCCTTTTCATTGGTTCGTGTGTTTGCTGCATACCAATGAGCTACTTGTCCGCCGTTTCTTTAATTATTTGGATGGTAAACCAAAGACCAAAAGCCCTTGCTGGAAATGTTGGCAAAAGTCTTACTGCGTGCGAAAAGATGCCAGTTGTCAAGTTTGAAGCAATCAAATCAAGTAATATGCCTTCTATTCCGGGGGATCTCGATCTAAGCCAAGATCAAAAGTATCTCATGGAAATTTGTAATGCAGTCATAGAAGGCCAATGTTCCCAAAACCTTGAAAACCGCAACCCAGGTTCTTTGAACCATGCCAGATGGCTTACGACAGTCAACAGGATAGTTAGACTTTATGTTGCGACCAAAAAGCCGTCAGAAAACTTGAAACCTCTGACCGAATTCATTGTTCGCGTTTATGCCCCAACGTGGTTTAATATAAAGCGAAATCCGTACTATTACCACGGACCAAGGCACCTCTGGTTTATGATATCTAGTTCAAGATACCTATCTGATGAGTTTAAGGCAGTTATTGATCCTGTTACTGAAAGAGGGGCATATTTTTCTCACCCAGAAACTTTATTGGTCTCGATGTTTATTTGATGAAAGGCAAGCGATGAGAGAGTTAGCTTTCCGGCGCATTCTCTTAGCCAGGGAAAGTGTCTTCGGACATTAGAGAATTTAGACGGCCTAAAATTAATTTCTTGGTAAGAGACTACACAGATTTAATTCGATTTGGAGACTACCCAAGACATGAACTACCTCTGACAAAAAGCTTGACAAACACCGTTAGAGCTTATCTTAAGGGATGATGAAACTAACCCTTTATTAAAAAGTACCCATGTCATTCACAAGCTGTGGAAAGACATGTCAAACTTGTAACAGAAGCATGAGCTTCTGTCTGTGGTCAGAAAAATAGAGATGGTTTTATAAAGGCAAGAATTGCTTCAAGATCAAACATGCCTACATTTGAGTCAAAATGCGAATACAAATGTCAATAAACTACATGTAAAAACTAATGGAAGGGAGGTTGGGCTGGGCATGGTGTGAAATTCGACCTACAACCACCTCCTCGTGGTGGATTCTGGGTGATTTGCCTTGTAAACTATCATGGCAAGTCAGCAAAGAGCTGTAGTTTACTATACGGAGTATCTGAAAAAATCACCAAAACTTTAAGTGACTTGTGGAACCTCAAAATATGTATATAAAAGCTTAAAACTTTGTCATGATACTTCCTATGTAGGTACACAAACTTTCGTAATACAGGGTAAATTAAACTTCCCCAAAAAATTTTTTCAAGCAAAAACGACCCGGCCTAATAAGCAGAGAAGAACCTGTATCTGCAGCTGCAGATTGTTCATGGGATTCGTGTGACGTGAACCGTTTACAAGCATCATGCCTACTTTCACCATCGTCAGGTTCAGAATTCGAGTGGCTGTTACGCAAGATGGAGACCACCATCTCCAGAACTGTAGGCCCATCATATATACCATCCTGCAGGGGTAGGGCGGGTCATACTATGCATTGTTTTTAAAATCGATGGAGAGGGGTGTTCAAATGACATATTTTGGTGTATAGAACACAATTCTGAAGAAAATATTTAATTCTGATGACCCTAACCTACATCATTTTGCAGTTGATTATTATTAAATTGTTGATTATTTTACTATTGTAGTTACCCCAGAATATGTCTTCTCACGTTTTCTATCATGGCTGCTCACGTTATCTCTCATAGAGCATTGTTCTAACTAATTCATATAAACACATATAATGTAATTCATATAATAATAATAATATTTAAATACTCAAATAAAAAGGTGTGCCATTCCACTAAATTGTAATTATCATACAGTTTGGTATATGAAATATTTTGACGGTTTTCTGGCGCGCATAAGGCCATTTTCTGAGCCACCTTTCTCAGAGGCTAGAATGTAACGTTTCAGAACATTCTAAAACGTTTTGTGAAATATTTGAAGTGACTCATGATTTATGAAGCTATTTTATCACCTCGGCTTGCAGTGAGGGGATAGATTTAGTGATTATCTACTGATATTTTTTTTGTTACTGTTCACATGTGAGTATTATTCTGTTATATTTAGAAAAAGCTATTTCTACGCATATTATAGTGATACATTGAGCGAAATTTAATTAACAACTTTGATTTGAGCTAAAATTAGGTGTTTCATTTTTAGTACAACTGAGCAGTATGAGGCCTATTTCAATGTTCTAAAGAATATTTTTAGGATGTGTTTCTTTAGTTTTTTTAGAGTACATGAACAAATTATTTGCATTACAGACAACAGATAAATTAGCATTTTATAACATTTTGAAACCAAAAATGCATAATGTGTTTAGCATTTGCAGATAAATTTGTTCTTGCCCATTTCAGCTCTTTTTTTTAACCAAGAATTTTGCGCTGAAAGAGTTAATACCTGTCTGTAGTGGATACTTAACTGTTGTATTATTGTTTTTATTTCAGTGTGAACTCATTAAGAAAATGGCTCAAGTCAGAACAAGGACGAAATCAAGTTCTCATCTGAGTAATCTTGTTGGCACTGGCCGGGAGCTGTTGGTGTCTGAACTGCGAACTGTGAGGGATATCCTGAGGTATGGCATCTACTTGAGGAAGCAAAGTGAAGATGACAGGAGGAACTACCCAGTGGACAAGCTGGTGAGTGACATCTACCTTGGTCTGATTTGTCAGTGGAGCAAAGCTAATGCTCTTTTCAAGCCACCTGTTATCAATGAAAAAGTGACCATCATGTCCAAGCTCAAGGAGGTCTGGAATCAGGCAGTGAAGTTTTCTCTTGGGAAGGGCAAACTTGATGCCAAAGAGAGGTTCATTGTCAAGTTAGACAAGTTCTTTGATATTTTGACTTGCAAGTGTCAGATTACCAGTTGTGAGGGGGGAGGCTGTGAGGGCTGTGTTATCCAAGCCCACAGTAACTGAAAGATCTTGCCTACATCAAGGGACAGAAAGAGAAGGTTGGAAGTAAGGGACCCCACCAAATAGGGGGTCCTGATCTACCAGAGCACAAGAGACAGGTGAGGACATTGGAAAGGCAGTGGATGGAAAGGAAGGCAGAGAAAAGGAGAAGGAGCAAGGAGGAAAGTGCTGCAGTAGCAGAGAAGGCAGCCAGGAAGGATGTTAAGAGATTTTTGGCAGATGGTGATGAGGATCTGGAATTGGAGAGAAGTGGTGATGAAGATGAGTTTTTTCCTGAAGTTGAGCTCTTCCCTCAAACTGACCCTGAGCCAGCAGCTTCGGCAAAGGTACAGA
Source organism: Bathynomus jamesi (assembly GCA_023014485.1). Taxonomy (NCBI): domain Eukaryota; kingdom Metazoa; phylum Arthropoda; class Malacostraca; order Isopoda; family Cirolanidae; genus Bathynomus; species Bathynomus jamesi. The sequence continues at coordinate 654,977 of JAJOZX010002473.1, forward strand.
AAAACTATGATGAGATTCAAAACATTGCCCTTGCTAGTGTAAGGTATGGCATAGGGCTGAGGCCAACTGCAGCGATAGCAACAGCAGCTCTGATTGACGCAGGAATCATCACAGAAGACAATACAAGTAAAGTGATTGATAAGAGCAAGGTCAAGAGAGCACAGGAGAAGTTGATGAGAGAGCTGGGGGAACAGTGTGTCAGAGCCACCTCTCACCTGCTCTCTAAGCACCTCAGAGGTGAAAAACTTCATCAACACCCCCATGGAGGTGCGCAACTGGCCTTGCCACACACAAAGCATTGAGAGGGTTGTTAAAATGGTGACTGAGGCTTCTGCTAAGTACTTCTCACAGGAAAAGAGGGATGGAGGGATCAGGCTCAGGAGACCAGCAAGAAGCTGATGTCCAAGTCTGAGTCAAAGCAGGATTTGTGCAACCTGGCAAAGTTCAAGATGTCAGGAGAATGATCTTTGTAATTATATCCAGTGATATACATGCAGTTCACCTATTAATAAATATATGTAAAGTTGATTTGGCCTTGTCAATATAAATGATTTACCTTATATCTTTTAATATATTATAAAGGGGTTCAAAAGGGTAAAATTGGCAATTTAGAAATACAAAATGATGTAGGTTAGAGTTATCCTATCCAAAACAGAAGCTCATATTTGAATTCCCCATGTAAAAACACATAATTTAGACACCCCTGCTGGTAGGATTTCCTTCAGATTCATGTTGTCACCTGAGTACGACCCGCCCTACGAGTGCAGGGGGCGAACTCCCGAGTCCTGTTCAGCACCGACCCCCAATGCTCAGAGGTAATGATTCGGGATTTATTCAAGCAGATTGGAGTTCATCAACAATATTATTTGACGAAGATGACGAGGTCTTTGCAGATGTAATTGATTAAACCTACATGCCTTATCTGCTGGTATACAGCGAATAAATGTTGGTATTGTTTTTAGTATGTTCACAGCCTGAAAAATGGAAAATTTCAAATATAACAAAGTTAATAATGTGCCATCAGTATATTAAAACATGATTTAAGGTAGTTTGTTAAATGCCGATGAACCAAAGTTTTATTGCTTTTACGAAAGAAAAATATAAAATAAACAAAATACTCGTAAAAGTGTTTTATAAGATTTTTATAGGCGAAGAGAAATATGATATTTTGAACGATGGTTATGTGACCTCTTTCGTAACACCTGTAAGGTTAAATGATGTAGATAAACTTTACGTGGAAACTTCAACCATAGGTCGTCACATCATCTGTACACAGTAGATGGTCTCTCATCCAACTACCGTCCAGACCTAACGTTGCTTAACAACGCTGGGAGAGAGAGTGCATTGCGTTTTGAAAAATGTAAATGTTTTAGACTTTGCATCTTTGACGATTTCGACCCGTGTAAGGTGTGAATAGGATAAGAAATAAATTCAAATTTGTAATTGGGAAAATGTTTCACTTGAGGTCGGGTCTAGGATTGGAAAACGTCTGGATCACCATTAAAATTAACTTTAATGAGGCATGATTAGTCTTATTTTGAGGAAACGGTTATTTAAAAACCCTCACAATATTATCACTTAGTAAATTTTAGGCTTTTCAAAAAGAAATTTAATTTTGGGTGTAATTCATTTTCAAACGCTTGCGTGCAGCAGTGGACAAGACATATGTACAAAATGACTAAAACCTGATTTTTTATATATTATAGTCGTTTGTTGTAACTTTAAGCTAAGAGATATATGATACATAAAGGGTTTTCTATCGCATTATCACAGACTTTTATCTTAGAACCTTGTTAGATTTCTTATCATTCTTATTATTATTCTATTTGTTTAGTGTTTCAAAGAACAATTTACATTCCTTTATTAGTGGAAGTCTCGTGGTGGACGATAATGATATTTTTTCATTTTGATAGACAATATCGATTTGGTAAGTTCTTAAAATTTTTGTGTGGCTGAGAGAGAGAGAGAAAGTTTAGTTTTATTGTCTTATACATTATTTATCCGCTCTTGTAACAGTAAAAGTTCTCTTTAACGGTAACATGTTTTTGTCATATATATATATATATTATATGGGGGATGAATTTCACAAATAGACATGTGATATGAATAACTGATGCAATCCCTCAAGGAATAATTTTTTCCTTGTGGAAAAAAAAAATATATATATTATATATAAATAAATTAGTTTAGGATTGAAATTCTAATTTATAACTGAATTTTTTATTAACATCTTCAGTTAGCAGAGTTAAAGAAAAAGTTTGTCATATGATACCGATCGTGGAAGAGTGGCTAACTTTATAAAAATGTTCAGCTTAAGAATTCACTCTGACATGATTTATGGGCATGTGCCTACGAATACGGGAAAAAGTGTACGGAGAGGAGGAAGTCTACACGGAAAAAGACAAGCAAATGTTACCCTTGTCTGAACCATATCTCTACAACTTCAAATGAAATAAAACAATGTTATTTCCCTCACAAAGTTTGCCGTAAGTTATACTGGTAAGGGTCGAAATAGCGAAAGATATAAACAAGATGTGTGTTTCATTTTTTGTTTGGAATGACCGCAATATGGAAAATGAATGAGCGTTCAATACAGATTTCCATCGCGTAAACTTTCTTCTTTCATTTGGAAAACCTAAATTAATAGGCCTACCTTAAGAGTGGGATTGTGCCAACAATAAAGAGGTAAATTTTTGTATATAAATGTCTTTTTACGATTTACAATTTATCTTTTTAGAGCTTTAAATCAGGCTCGTTTAATTATATTAAATTATAAATAATGTTTTGGTTACTTGCGATATATATTAAAATGTTTAGGTATTATTTTAGTTCGGCTTAAAAGAACTTTTGAAAATCTGTATATCATATATACTCGCCATGTTCCCGATTCAGATTGTTTGTTTGCATACTTGTCTGCGTTCGTGCTTTCTCTCGTGTATATACTGTACAGAGGATTCACAAAAGTAAACGCGGCACGACTTCCAGAAAGGACAACTGCCGCCTCCGACGAATCAGACAGTGAATCAGAACCTGAGCCCGAACCCGTACCCAAACCCGTCTCTGCCCCAGTATCAGACAACGAAGCGGAATCTTACACGGATGCCCCACGACCCCGCCGCACTCGTGCGGGAAGACGGGAGGCACCGAAAGTGAAGCCCCTAACCGGGCAAACCTCTTGCCCCAAATCTCCTGAGAAGCCGAACACTGAATCCTCTAAGCCGTTACCGACGAAGGTTGCTCATACCCAACTCAAGGCCTCAGATCTGGGGCTGAGGATCGTCGCGAAGGCCACCAACCCCTTCCCTAACCCCATGGTGATATCCCAACTGGTGAAAGGGCTGAGAGAGGGATCTTATAAGTACACCTTCGAAGAGAATGTGGACACCACTTATGACATCCCACTCTTGATCGAACGACAAGAATCGCTGTCATCGGTGAGGACCTCGACGTTCTCCCGGACCAGGCATTCAAAAAAATTCGTTCAGGAAATGCGACGCGCTCCCCACAGGCACTGAACCAAAAAGCAAAACAAAATCAACATGCACGCGCAACAATCTAACCTAACGATTCTTCAGCAAAATGTACTGCATTGGCAAACGCACAAGACGTCTCTGGCCAATACCTACAGACTAATCGACCCAGACATCATCCTCATTAACTCACACAGCCTAAAGGCACCCCAGCAAATAAAACTGTTCAATTACAACATCATACAATCGAACAGATCGCAAGAACTACATGACGGTGTTGCAATTGCCGTCAAACGTGGTCTTCGCTTCGAAGAGATCACAAGCTTCGAAGACGAAACCTGGCAGTGAGGTTAAAACTGGGCCACGAAGACCTCGTCATTGGGACGACATACTGCCCCCCGAGGAGGGGCACCATCTCATCGGTGGCCGGTATATTCCCCCACGGTATATTCCACCACGGTAAATTCCACCAGGTAAATTCCACCAATGGTAAATTCCACCAAAGTAAATTCCACCAGGTAAATTCCACCAATGGTAAATTCCACCAGGTAAATTTCACCCCAAATTATATAAAATAAATATGATTTAAATAAGTAAAATGTAAATATTTTATTCATATGGGTACAAATAGAAGAATACAACGAATATTACAATAATTTATGGTGCTCTTCCAATATGTGCTCTACCGCGAAATTTACATTCCAATACGTGATCTACCTTAGATTATTCGGATTAGCAGTAGGTACGTTAGTTAGCCTTATAAGGCTAACTAACGAAAATATCACGACTTAACCTAACCAATCGTCAAGGGCGTATAGTTGACTTAACGATTGGTTAGGTTAAGTCATGATATTTTCGTTAGTGCTAATCCGAATAATCTAAGGTAATATTTACATTTTACTTATTTAAATCATATTTAAGTAATGTAAGTAAAATGTAAATATTACCTTAGATTATTCGGATTAGCACTAACGAAAATATCATGACTTAACCTAACCAATCGTTAGGTCAACTATACGCCCTTGACGATTGGTTAGGTTAAGTCGTGATATTTTCGTTAGTTAGCCTTATAAGGCTAACTAATGTACCTGCTGCTAATCCGAATAATCTAAGGTAGATCACGTATTGGAATGTAAATTTCGCGGTAGA
>JAJOZX010002474.1:0-125000 GCA_023014485.1 Bathynomus jamesi
TATCGAAACGTAAAAAGTTACCATGTATCGCCAGAATTAAAAATTGTGCCTCTACAAGGCCGAAGGATATAAGCCCGAGTTGAAATGTTTTTTCTTTATAAAAAAAAATTAATAGGAGGAAAACGTATTTTATTTAATGAGAATTAGAAGAAGGACTATTATGTAACCGTATGCAAGCAAATAATTATTCATTAAAAGAACTTTAAATATACGATATTACTTATACTTTCACGGGCGTTATGTCTTGCGCCCGAGTAAAGGATCTTGAAAGATTACACGAAAACTTAATGTGTCAATATAGTTTTTTATAGGTAGTAAGTGTATCTAAATGCGCTCAAAATTTGCTTGCGTGACGAAGGCTAGACAGAAAAATAGTAACATACTACCAGCCAGAAACCATTTTTACAATTTGTATTTAAAACTTTTTTTTTAAAACTTAAATCTATAAATACACAATTTTATTTCTCATGATTCTCCTTGCCCCTTGCCTCCCGAGAAGCCCCAGTGCAGGAGTCGCCACTGATATATACTGTATATATATATAAAAAAATTTTAGGTTAGCTTCATCCTCAGTGGCTCATAACCATAAGAGTTTATTAGTAATTCTATCTGCTGTATTTGAGAGTGGTTCTCTCTGGTACAGATGTAATGAAGATATTCCATAAGTTTCAAAGCCTTTTTCATTTAATGCCTTCCTCAAAAGAGAAAAGTTTGGACAACATAAAATTATACAAATTCGATTGTTATGGATTCAAGTTATACAGTTAGACCAGGAAATAACCATAAATGAATATAATTCTCTCTCTCTCTCTCTCTCTCTCTCTCTCTCTCTCTCTCTCTCTCTCTCTCTCTCTCTCTCTCTCATATTAGTCTAACTGCGATCTTTATCATTTAGTAGAGTGGTCTAATAAGTGGCAAATGAGAATTAACGTGAATAAATATAAAGTCATGAGTGCAGTTTATCATGTCAGTAAATTTAACTATACTATGGGAACGAGTGTGTTAAACGAAGCCTTTGACGAAAAGGATTTAGGTGTTATTGTTACAAACAATTTAAAGTCCTCAAAACAATGTTCAGTTTCGAGCAGTGAAGGTAAAGAGAGTTTCTCCAGGAAAATAATGTCATTTTCGTTATTAGAATGTAAAAATTTATTATTATTCAAATTTTCAGCTAAATCCCGTGGGGTCGTCCATTTGGAAAAGATCCGATATTGTTTTAACATTATATAAGACACTTGTTAGGCTTCATTTTATAATACGCTGTATAATTTTGATCGCCCTATATGAGTAAGGATATAGAAATAGGGTAGAAAGGGTTCAACGCCGCGCAACAAAGCTCATTCCAACATTACGTAGTACGAGTAAACCATACGAAGACAGACTCAACATTACTTGTACAATTTGCATACGTTTGAAACGCAGCGTTTCAGAGGCAAATTAATTCAGGTGTTTTAAATTTTAAATTGTTTAAACAACGTAAATTATGAAAATTTCTTTCACCTCGACGGTAAGAATATTACGAGAAACTGGCTTTGAAATAAGGGGCAAAAGATTTGAGACAAACGTTGCGAGGGGCTTTCTTACCTATAAGATAGTCGTCAGTCGATAGGTGGAATAGCCTTTCCGAGGGGGTTGTGGCGAGCACTTCGGTATGTTTAAGAATAGCTTGGATATGTATTTTAATAGCATAAATTTGCATTAAAGGGTGAGTAAAATTAGGGATGTCTGTTTTATTTAGTATAGGGAATAGCCATGGGCGCCCGCAGGATTTTTTCCAAGGGGGGGGCAAAATTTAATGTATTAATAGGTAGGGACCGGAGCAAGCAAAAAACTTTTGACCCCTTAGGAACCAGCAGGTTAATTCTAAGCAAGTTTAGTGTTGCATTTTCTGTAATGGAAAATGCAAATATATATTGTATATACATACAATGCACATGATAATTTTAAGGGGGGACTTCTGAACAAATAAAAAGGTAGCAACCTTTTATCATGCACACAAATAAAATTTTTCACCCTTTAGGAGGCAGTTGGATACTTTTCAGCAAGTTTAAGATATAAATATTTTCTTGGCATTTCCAAGGGGGGGCAAGCGCCCCCCCTTGCCCCTACCTGCGGGCGCCCATGGGAATAGCCCGATTTAACTTTTGTTTTAGATGTAGTAGGAGGTGCTGATCGTGTCTGGTTGCGGAGCACTGTGAGTTCTCAGATAATACCCCATTGGTAGAGACGGGACGCTTGATGGGAATTCTCCAGAAGGCGCTGGTCGGCTTTGGTATCAGAGAACTACTGTAGGAGTTCTCAAATGATAGCTTTTTTCTTTTCGTTTTTTTTAAATTTTTATTTACGTGTTTCTAATAGATAGGAATTCCTTGGAGTCAAAACCTCCAAATAGCTATATTAAATTATTTTGAGAAGCCACTCTTCTCCCTCCCTCCTTTCTTCCGCTCCTTCCTTTTTCTCCGTCATTATTATTATACATTATAAATGGAGCTGCTTGTAGGAAGGACTAATTCGCATTGAATAGAAATGGTGATATTTCCTTTGTCAATAAATGTAATGTAAGGTACTGGTCTGGTCTGGTGCCAGAGCACTGGTTGTTGTTCTAACTCTCTTGGGAGTTAAACAATGGGAATTCTCGGGATTCAAAACATCCGAATAGACATATTCAACTTCAGAGAAGCTCCTTAGCTAGAGTAAAACTTCAGTTTTAAATGGTATGTAACAAAATTTCCTAAAATAAGGGAAAACAAATTACGCATATGTAGACTGTCTGGGGAATTCTCAAATTACGGGGTGCTGGCCAACTGGAGTTGCCTCTGAATCAGTGCTTCGTTACGTAAGATTCCTATGCGAAGGAAGCAATATAAATTATGTTATGATAAATCTTTTTCTTGATAAATGAGGGAAATCACATACATAATGTACACTTTCGTGGAAATTATTAAACTAAGGTGTGCTGGCTGGCTGGCTGGAGGTGCCTCTGCATCAGTGCTCTCTTATCTAAGTTATTTCCAGAGCGAAAGATGGCAATGTAAATAATTTTTAAAAGTAAGTCTCTCAGCACAATAGCCCTGGCAGTCATCGAAGAAATGATACAGCGGTGAAGTGATTACGTCTTGTATATAATGAATATGAATAAATCCTTAAAAATATGCATGTTGTAGATTACGTTAAGTAGGTTAGTATTTCACGCTATCTTTATTTTCCATTGTTCTCTAATGCGTGATTGGGAACACAAAGTAAATGTATACATGGTATGAATGAACTCTGAAACTATTCTTTTCATTATACCTTTTCCTACTTTCCTATAAATCTTCTTTCAAAACAATTTTCTGTCACCAGTGGCTGGCGGAGGAGGGAAAATCTTGACTGTTCTATACTTTCCAGCTACCATTACTGCTCCTGTGTGAAAGATTTACACGTCTATAAGTGTAAGCTTGGTATCAGTTTTCAGTACAGTATTCTTAAGTGTAAGCTTGGTATCAGATTTTAGTACAGTATTCTTTACTTTCATCTCTCTCTCTCTCTCTCTCTCTCTCTCAGTTAATCTTCTGACTCCAAATTGAGCCTAAAAAGTTTGATGTCTTTCTGAGATTGATCATCACTTCCATTTATGAGGCGTAAAAACTTCCGAGTTATTTGAGTTTGGGTGTGAAAAACCTGATGCGAAGAGGAGATTATATTTTACAACTAACCTCAATTTAAAAAATTAAAACCTTACAAAGTAAACAGAATTATTTTTAATACCTTTTTTTTTTGGCTTCCTGCGTCATGGAATCAGACAATAAACAGCATTATGCAGATTATATATATATATATATATATATATATATATATATATATATATATATAATTATATATATGATACACACAGACCGTGCATGGAACAAGGCACTCTTTCAGGAAGCTAAATCCACTATAGTCTGAATAAGTAACGATAAATGACAAATACTATAGTTTTTCTTTTTCATGATGCTAGCCCGGCGTGGGCAACGGGTCACTCGCAAAGAGGTCCCAAAAATATAGCTTCCCTCATCAGCTATCTGCAAATCAGATAGGATCCAGCTTTGGGACAGGATCTAGGGTTTAAAGCAGCCTAGCCCAGCTACATTTAGAACCCAATATAAGCAAAAGACTCGCTGCCTTCACGTCAGATTGAATACATCAAAGAAAAAGGGGTAACTATTATATTTTTAGCCAAAAGCCAAAACTTAAACCTCAACTGGCAGAATTGAGCGTCCACTTTTCAAGGCACATAACATGTCCGTTTCGTGATGGGAATGAACTCGGAATGGTTCCCTGAGGTTTTTTATATGAGGTTGCTTATATTGAGGTTCTAAATGTTGCTGGGCTAGGCTGCTTTAAACCCTAGTCAGTGGTTCTTAACCAGGGGGGCGCGCCCCCCTAGAAACAGGAATTTCTCTAATTGTATTTGTTATTCTCTTAACGAGAGCATGGGCTAATATTGAGAAGTTATTGAGAATGTTATTTTGATTGAAGGGGGGCGTGGAGGGAAGGACCAATTCCTAGAGGGGGCATGGTAGTAAAAAGGTTAAGAACCACTGCCCTAGATCCTGTCCCAAAGCTGGATCCTATCTGCTTTGCAGATAGCTGGTGAGGGAAGCTATATTTCTGGAACCTCTTTGTGAGTGACCCGTTGCCCACGTCGGGTTAGCATCATGAAAAAGAAAAAAACTATAGTATTTGTCATTTACCATTACTTATTCGGACTACAGGGTGTCCCAGAATTAACTATCTATTTCAATGAAATCGGACAAATTTTTTAAAAACACACTTTTATTTATGTTTATCATGTTTAATATCTGTTAAAAATGTATAAATTTCTAAATTTTTTTCAGAATTTTATTTTCATAATTTTTTCATTATCTGGTCCAATGAAAGACCGTCTGAAGTCACAGAATGGCAAAGAGACTCTCCAAAAGTTAACGTGTGGCTTGGAATGACCAAATCCAAAATGCTTCAGCAGTTTCTCGAACCACAGCTTCTTGATGATGGCATTCTTGATAATGTTGTGTTTCAACAAGATGGAGCACCATAAATTTTGGATTGGTCATTCCAAGCCACACGTTAACTTTTGGAGAGTCTCTTTGCCATTCTATGACTTCAGACGGTCTTTCATTGGACCAGATAATGAAAAAATTATGAAATAAAATCTGAAAAAAATTTAGAAATTTATACATTTTTAACACATATTAAACATGATAAACATAAATAAAAGTGTGTTTTTAAAAAATTTGTCCGATTTCATTGAAATATATAGTTAATTCTGGGACACCCTGTATAGTGGATTTAATTTTCCTAGAAGAGTTCCTTGTTCCATGCACGGTCTGTGTGTATCATAAAAACCTCAGGGAACCATTCTGAGTTCATTCCCATATATAATATATATGACGTAAAGAACGACGCTTGTATAGGAGATATTCTGCGCGTATGTAGAAGAATTACGGCATTTGAATGAGTGAGGCCCATGGTGTAATGGTTATCATATCTGACCGGCAATCGGAAGACCCCGGGTTCGATTCCCGGGTGGTTACCTCATTTTTTCATTTGTTTCGTTCTCTCTCTCTCATCTTGCGCGGTATATCTCCTATACAAGCGTCGTTCTTTACGTTAATTATACTGCGTGTTTGCAGTTATATATATATATATATATACAGTATATATATATAATTTAGGCCGGGTCGAAATCTAGTCAAAATGATTTTTTTTAGATGGGCACTATGTGGGATTTATGAAATGATATCCTGACCAACATACTCCAAAAGAAAGTTTATGCTCCCCTCCGTACCACTAGCATACTCCCTCTTATTTTTGGCTCCGTCCCCAAATTAAAAATAGTATCATAATTCAAATTGGAGATCATTTAGAGCATTTTCTTATAGAGATGACCCCCCTTAAAATTGCATAATATACCTCATGTGCAATTTTCAGGCAATTATCCAAGAAATTTCAAATCCTTGAAAAATTGCCTTATCCCCAAAAAGTGTTATCAGTATATAGAAAAGGGTGGCATGAACTTTAGTTTGGAGTACTGATTGCCTAGGAGACCAATTCATAAACCTCATATAGGCTTAGTATATTTGTCTGAAAAGAAGGCAATTAGTCTATTGTACCATTTATTACACAAAACAGCTTTGAAGTAAAAACAAAATTTAATTTAAAAATTACCTTCACAATTCACTAATTACTTGTGGATGTGCCTTGGCCCCATTGGCTTTTCCATTCAAACTGTGGCAGTCTTTTTCTTGATTCCAGTTGATTGAGGATAAATTTGTGCCGATTGCCGTAGCCAATCCTTTGTTCTGATGCTTTTGTCACTAAGTTCACTGCACTTTCCACGCTTTGACTGTGGCATGAAAAGGCAGCAATTTTCAAGGGTTCTGTTCTTGTATGCAGTAGCTCTTCATTGCTGAAATTCCTTATCAAAGGTGGAGGATTGATAGCTTCCTTTCTCCAGTCAATCATATCATAGTAGTCTTTGGAATCGAAATTTAGAGATTTAGGAAGCTCAAAATTTCGTGTGCCACTGAAACGTGTCCGACTGAGAAGTATCTTCTGAAGAGCATCTTCTCTGACATGTTGTCTGCTATCAGTAAGCATTGACAGTAGGATAGCTTCGGGATTGGCAAAATAGGCATTATTACGGAACACCGGTTCCATAATAATGCTAATAATGCAATGTTTTCCTTCCAATCCTCGCATCAAGACAATCAAATGAAAAAAATTCCGTGCTCCGTCAGTAGCTTTAGGATGGGATTTGATATGAAACCATCCAGGAGCATATGATTTCATGACGATGGTTACCAGTTCTTTCAGATTTTTTTCGGGATACAAAGTCGATACATATAAACGAAGAATCCGGTTTGCTCCTGAATGGCACCTGGAGCCCTGCGGGCTAGACTTTCAGATACCCATCCAGATTGCACTGCTAGGCACATATCATAGAGATACTTTTGATCACTGCTCAACTCTTTCACGACATTCGGTGGTATATCTTGGACGTTGCCCTGAACTGGTGAAAATGCCACTAAGTCTAAAATGGTTAAATTACATTTCATTTTGGCTCCAATTGAACCTTTAAAGGTATTTGGCCCTGATGTTTTTCCGTCTATGGTTTCAAATATGTGTCTGAAGGGGAGTTCATTCATGTGTAAAAGACACACGAGCCATTGAACTGATCTATGCAAAAAAATTTCAATCAATTTTATGGTACCAGCAATTCTACCAGTATTGACAGCAGTACCGTCGCATAGCAGAGCATTGAGAGTGTCGATGCTCGCTGAATCAATTAAGAATGTTATAATTTCATCAGCTATACACCGAGCATTTCCTGCGTCAGGGCAGAGATGGTCTACATAGATACCTCCAGGGTCTTTGATCAGCACATAATGTTCTTCTTTCTCTTTTCCATGCTTGGTTAACGTATTATCCTTTCTTCCATCAAACCCTATACATTCAATATTCACATTTTCACATCTAGATCTAACAATATTTTTCTTGCCTACACGAATTCTCTCTCTTTCTATTTTCTTCCTATCAAGCATGTTAGATTGATCGATTATTATTCCCATATCTTTCAATGCAGCATTAACAATAGCTGCTGTAGCTCTCGAACTCACACGGTAACGGTCTGCCACCAATGGTAATTCATTGTATGAATACCTATTTTGATAATTTTCAATCAATTCCACATCGGGCACGAATCCTAGCTCATTGTCACTGTCTTTTATATCTTCGCTAAAGTCATCTACTGAAGAAGATGGTACAACTTCCATAGCCTCTGCCATTTCCACTTGTGACCTTTGTTGCCTCTCTTTTCTTCTCTTGCTCTTGAGAGGGATCGTCTCTGGACAGCGGCAGCTTCACGATCAAATGGCCCTAATTGATTTATTCTTTGCTTTTGGCCTACAAATGACTCCCACTCTACCATTGGGATTTTTACCTCGCATCGACAAAACGGCCTTTCTATTCCTTTATCATAACATTTGCAAGTACAAATGTCAAACATTTCATCATATGAAGCAAGTTTTTTAGCAAAATTTTCATTCCTTTGACGTAGAGGAACCTTGTTCAAGGAAAGAGCTGATCTGATTAATCTTTCCACTGCAAAAGAAATAGATCTTTCTTGAATGACAGGGAAAGAGAACATGGCCCAAATATCTTGAAGATCTTTGGTAACTATATTAGCAATCGTTCGCAGTTGCTGATCCCCTTGACTTGATTTTTTTCTCTCTTTTGAATGAAGAAATAGTGTCAGACAACGTCTGCCTTTGTAGGAATCATTATCGGCGGAATTCAGTGGCAAAACCAAAAGCTGCATTCGAAGATTTGTTTCTGGTTGACATTTTTCAACCTTTTTAAAAAATTAAAAATCCAGCTTTTATAGAATCATGCGTGGATCGTAAATAAATCTAAAGAGCAATAAATTATAATTCCTGTAAATATATGATAATTAGAACATGAAATTTATTGGTATTGAATTTGAAATTCAACACACAGCTCAGTAAATTGATTACACATAAACGATGTTTATGTGTAATCAATTTTCTGATATAGCAAATATTTTGAGAAAATACGCGTGGTGAAAATTTTGAGAAATTCAATTTTTGAGGTAATTGCCTGAAAATTGCACACAAGATATATTATGCAATTTTAAGGGGGGGAGGGGGGTCATCTCTATGAGAAGATGCTCTAAATGGTCTCCATTTTCATTTATGAGACTATTTTCATTTTTGGGGCGGAGCCAAAAATAGGAGGGAGTATGCTAGTGGTACGGGGGGGCATAAACTTTCTTTTGGAGTATGTTGGTCAGGACCCCAATTCATAAGCGCCACATAGTGCCCGATCTGCCCCCAGAAATTCGACCTGGCCTAAATATATATATATTATATACACACAAACTCAGAATGGTCCCATGAGAAACTTATATGTTAAACACAGACCGTGCATGGAACAAGGAACTCTTCTGGGAAAATTAAATCCACTATAGTCCGAATAAGTAATGGTAAATGACAAATACCATAGTTTTTCTTTTTCATGATGCAAGCCCGACGTGGGCAACGGGTCTCTCGGGTCACGTCGGATTGAATACATCAAAGAAAAAGGGGTAACTATTGTATTTTTAGCCAAAAAAACAAAACTTAAACCTCAACCGGGACATTGAGCGTCCACTTTTCAAGGCACATAACACGTCCGTTTAATATACCCTTTTTCTTTGATGTATTCAATCCGACGTGAATGCAACGAGTCTTTTGCTTATATTGAGGTTCTAAATGTAGCAGGGCTAGGCTGCTTTAAACCCTAGATCCATGTCCCAAAGCTGGATCCTGTCTGCTTTGCAGATAGCTGGTGAGGGAAGCTATATTTATGGGACCTCTTTGCGAGAGACCCGTTGCCCACGTCGGGCTTGCATCATGAAAAAAAAAACTATGGTATTTGTCATTTACCATTACTTATTCGGACTATAGTGGATTTAATTTTCCCAGAAGAGTTCCTTGTTCCATGCACTGTCTGGTTGTATCATATATATATATATATATATATATATATATAGAGAGAGAGAGAGAGAGAGATTTTTTTCATGCCATACTTTCGAAAATTAATCAAAAACATTGTGGTGAGTTTTAACAAAGATTGTAATTTATAACAAGATCCAAAACTCCGCCTTCTTTTGCGTTATTTTTTTAAAAATTTTTTGCCGCCATCTAGTGTTTGGAAGGAGAACTAAATTACCTGTGGGAAAAAAGGCCATCAACTTAAATTATATTGTATTATTTTTTATTATATCTGATTGAGTATAGGGTCAATTTATAAATTAATCATACAGGCTTGTATTTTTTTCAAGATGAAAATGATAATATTCAGTTTTTGTTAATACTGTACTTGTACATTTCTAAATTATGGGAGTATGCCTCTGTACTTACCTTTTTATCAAAGATTTTTAGGTTAGGTTAGAGCGTTAGACTATCCGTTGGAATTGCTAGTATGAACTAGGGTAGACTAGTATGGCGTCTCTCAATGGGGAGGAAATACAAATACATTTTAACCGCAATGTGGAGGAGAAAGTTACATTGTGAATTTGGGCTAGGCCTATCAGTGTTAATTCGCTGTGACTGTGCAAAAGACTTTTTACAAACGTTTTTACTTCAGTCATTATATACTGTTCTCTGGATGCCTAACAAAGGAATGATCGATGATTTAAGTCTACACGACCAAAATTTTAAATGTTTGTTTATAATTTGGAGGAAACTTAGAAATTTAATTATTGTGAAGCAACACCAGTTTCACAATCCAATTTTATAACTTATATTTCTTCTCTATGGTTACAGAGATAAATGGATAGCCATCTGAACCAATAAATGATTCCTCTTTATATATATACTGCATATACAAGCCGCGCCTTCGGCTCCCTACCCTACAGGTAGGGCTTGTGATCACTTCGTGATCTTTAACGCCGCTTATCTTGATAGATCCGACCCCACCAGGCGACTGAGCGAGAAACATTAGCTCCATCCACTTTACGCGAGTCAGCCAATTATAACAGACGACAGACTGAGCGAAAGAGATACTGTATTTGTAACTCCGCGCAAAACTGCGCAAAGTTATATATATGTGTACACACACACATACATCATATATATATATATATATATATATATATATATATATACAGTTATACACCTCGTAACAGTTCCGTGCGTTGGTCTCTCTTCACAGGAAGGTCAAGCTGGTTGCCCCAACTCACTCTAGGCCTGGCCTAGTGGAAGAGCGAGTTGCTCTCTTGCGATCTCCATCGCACATAGCCAGGCATACCTGGCTCATCTGGTACCATCCTGAGCTAAGCGTCTCGTCTTCTTTTGAAGAATTCTTCGTTGACACCAGTAATGTTCCTGATCTCCTTCGGAAGCTGGATAAATATGCTTGGTCCTCTGACAACCAAGCTATTTTCCTTTTGAGTTGAAGGTGTCCCTTGTCCGACCTTTAGTTTGGGAACACTACACACTCTACCTTTCCTCTTTCCCACTGTTGTTTGGGTAGTTACGGGGTTCAGCTCGAGGTTAGGTACCAGCTTTTCCATTATTTTCCACGTGTAAATTATGATTTATCTCTCTCTTCTTCTTTCCAGTGAATATAGATTTAATTTACAAAGTCTTTCCCAGTAGTTTAGTTCTTTGTAGCCATCAATCTTGGCTGTGAAATTTCTTTGAATTTCTTCTAGCTTTATTAATTTCTTAATTTTTATATGGGGACGTCAAGACTGAGCAGTTTTTAAGTTTTGGTACATTCAATGTTTTCAGCATCCATAACTCTCTTGTTCCTTCTTTTAAAGGTTCTCAGTATCTGTCCCGCGACTCTTTTTGCTTTGTTTATCGCTATCTGATTTTGTCTCAAATTTAGCATTGTGGCAAGGAATGAGTTGTAAAAAATTAACAAGTAGTACGGCCTCAGATTCACGCGTAGGAGCGTCGCAGACCGATAGACCTAAGGTGCGGAGGTGCGTTGATGAGAGTCGGGGAGGGGGGGGGGTGTCTCCCTTCCGCAAGAGGTTAACAACCCGAACGATTTATTAAAAAAAATTAACAACCAGTACGTACCGCTCTCAACTCAAGCCCTGATCGTGTCATTATAACCCTAAACCCTAAATCTATTGCTTTCTTGCTTCTCTGAATTTCTTGTCTATCTGGGGCATAATATGCTTTGTTTTTGCCCCTAATTTCTTCCATATCTCCAAAGCTGAGGGCCTCCACCTCTTCTGCATTACTGTTTTTTCTGCTGATTTTTGTCATCTGCAAAGGATGTTACTCTACTGTTGTTGGTTACTTCATTGTATATGTTTGTTAGCGTGATAATGGATAGGAGTGGGGCCAATATTGTTCCTTGTGGTACTGAGCTGTGCACTTCCGATTCTGATGATGATATACCTTAGATTTTTACGACCCGCAAACGTTCTCTGAGGAAATTGTAGATCTATTTTCCCACCTTGCCTATTATTCCCACGTGTTTCATTTTATGTGCTCTTATACCATGATCACATTTGTCGAACGCTTTAGCAAAATTTGTGTATATGACATCGTATGATAGTTTTCATTGCTTTCAAGTGCGTCTATGATATTGTTGTAGTGTTCTATAGTTATGATAGGCATGATCTTCCTGATCAGAATCCGTGCTGGTTCTCACTGAATCCTTCCAGTGTCTCTTCTCTCTAACTATGCTTTCAAATATTTTGGTGAGATGGGACGGCAGTGACACTGGTCTATAGTTCTTTCCTTGAGATCTATTCCATCCTTTATTATATATAGGGATAATGTTCGCTCTTTTCAGGATGCTCGGTATTTCTCCTGGGCCCAGGGATCTTCTCCATATTCAGTATAGGGTATAACTATTTCAGTTTTATAGTTTTTAATCAATAAGGCGTTCCATTTTCCGGACCCGCAGCTGAATGTGATTCCATTTGTCCTATAGCTCGCGCTTTATCTTCTGGGGGGAAATCAAAATCTGTTATACACTTTCCTCGTACAGTAAACCCTCGGTATTTCGGACCCCGGTGGTCCGGATGTCGCATGGTCTGGACTAGTGATGTGAGTCGTTTTTTATTGTGTCGTTTTTTTGTTTTTTTTTTTTTTTTTTTTTAAAACGAAGATAGTCTGTTTTTTTTGTTTTTTTGTTTTTTATTGTTTTAAACTTATTCCATATTTTTCTTCCTTTAATCTAATAAGTATATTAGTATTACCTATAATTTACTATACTACCATGCTTATACGGTTATACCTAGTATATATAGTCATCTTTTAGAAAACTGAATCACACAAAAAGTATATAATAGAAAGGAAAAACAAACCCTCATTTTTCATATGTATATATATTTTTTAACTAGAACATAAAACATTCTTCCTCGTTTCAAACAATATACATAATTGTGATTGGCAAGAGTACCAGTATATATATTCCAGATAGAAAAAAAAATATTCACCTTTTTTTGAACCTTTTTGTTAACCTAATGTTGTTTAGCCTTCATTCCATTGAAGAATCATCACTAGATTGGGTAGAGCATATATGCTAGTTTCAATATCACAGGTACTGGTATAATATACATAATAAAAAATACATAATACTGGTATAAAACAATATATATAATTGTGATTGGCAAGAATACCAGTGTGTATATATATATATATATATATATATATATATATATATATATATATATATATATATATATATTCCAAATAGAAAAATAAAAAAATAAAAATATTCATCTCTTTCTTTAACCTTTGTGTTAACCTAATGCTGTTTAACTTTCATTATCTGATTCTATTTCCATTGAAGAATCATTATCACTAGATTGATTAGAGCATATAGTTTCAATATCACAGGTACTGGTACTTATTGCAGATTTGGATGTTGACGAAGCCAATGTAGCACCATGTTTTACTTCACTTTCTTGGAATTTTGCATTTTGGGATATAAATACTAGCTTTGCTGCTCTGTCTGTGCTTAATCGGTTGCTTTTGGCTGTATGGATATTACTGTATGTGCTAAATGATCTCGGAGGTAATGAAAGGGCGAAATAGAGGTGTATGAGTTTGTGTAGGTATATATGTGAGTATGCGTGCGTATGTATCTGGAATTCTGGATGTATGCGTGTGTATGGGGTATATAATAGCTATAAATATGTGTATATAAGTATTTATGTATATACTGGTATATATGTATATGGGTGTATGTGTATGTATATATATGGATGGTCTCGGGGGGGGGGAATATGTCATCGCGGGTCTAAAGGATAGTTAAGTGGGAGATTCAAAATCCGAGGCATGGATGGGAGAGTCCTGGAAAGGTTGGACAAGGGGCAGTCAGCTCCCAGCCAGTGTTCTCGCAAGTTTAACGGATCTCAAGATACAAGACTTTCAGTGCAAGAAAGAGGCCAGTTTTTTTCTGTAAATAGGCTGAAAAGGACATTCTATACTGGTACCATATAGCCTATTTTATTATTTATTTATTTATTTTTATAATATATATCATTGCAAAAGTATACCTTATAATTAAATTGGCAATATCTATATTAATTATTAAAAAAAACAAAAAAACAAAAAAAACAATAAAAAACAAAAAAAACGACAAAAACAACAAAAACAACAACATGGACATAAAAAAAAACCGTTTTTTAACATCACTAGTCTGGACTCATCCGTACCGCCGGCTGGTGAGACGTCAGTTGATGTTTAGTTGGTAAGCTGTGTGCGTCGTTGTGAAAGCGTCTCGTAAATTTTTTTACTTTTTTATTTACCCCGCTCAGTTACTGTCTCTGTACAAGGTCTTGTCCGCCCCTGTATGGAGTATGCTTCTTATATATGGTGTGGCTCAACCCACACAGCCATACTTGACCTGGTGGAATCAAAGTCTTTTCGTCTCATCATTTTCCCACCTCTTACTGACTGTCTAACAGTGTAATATAGTAGAAGATGGCTTCAAACAAAAGAAAAAGGAAACATACGTCTATAACTGTTGTAGAAAAGTTAAAAATAATAAAAAAACTTGAAAGCGGCGTGGCCGGAACAAAATCGCTGCTGTTATTAATCATTTATAGGTATAATGTGCAGTAGTGTTGTAGGTTGTACGTTATAGGTTTATTATCCTTCATTTACAGGTATATAATGCGTATTTTTCTATTTATTTGCGATAATCCGGACTTTTGCATAATCCGGATTCCGGACACCCCTTCCCCCGAAGAATGGATCTCTGTCAAATACCACTTTGTGACTTTTTGTGGTAATGAAAACTGATATTTCTTTTAAATCGTCGGTTAGTTCATTATTTCCTTTCCTTAAGGGTCCGATTGTGGCGTGCGTTCTTGCTTTCCTTTTCGCATAGCTATAGAAGTATTTTGGGTTTCCCTTTATTGCTTCTACTGCATTTTCCACTTCCCTCGCTGTATGGCCCTTAATTAGGGCTTGTATTTCCCCATCGATACTCTCCAGTTTTTCTTGTATTACTTCCCTGGTATTATTGTCTGTGCAATTACCAGTAATTAACTTCGCAGCGATTCCGCTTTCCTTTTGTCTGTGCTTTCGGAACATATTTTTCTAAAATTTTCAGCGTCTTTTCTTCCAAGGTTGTTAGTATTTCCTCGATTGTTTTATTCTCTAAAACTTTTCCAATAAATCTTAGCTCCCCCGCCCATGGCCTAAACCATTAGAGGTACAATAAAACTAAACATACCTTACAAAAGAGAATTTAATCCTGCATTTAATGAGAAACAATTAAAACTTGGTGTTCCCGCCATTGGTTTCCAAGACAGCCTGAATTCGCTTTTGGTAGCTTGCCAAAAGTGACGTGAATAGATCTTGATCGTTACGCAAATTTGCTAAGACAGTTTCAATGTGTTGCGTCATTATATCCTTCGAAAATCGATTTGCTGCAGGTTCTTGAAACGAGAGACATTTAACCTTGTCCTTTATAACTGATCCAATGTGTTCACAGACGTTCAGGTCAGGAGAATTTCCTGGCCATTCTTCATTTCCAAAGAAATCGATCTCATGGTTCCGCAACAACTGTTGAGTGGCTAATGCCTTAAAGCAGGGGGCCTTATCGTGCGGAAGTGTGACCTGATCGACATCCATAACATCGTTTGGGTTTCTTAGAAAAGGAATGACATGCTGGGATAGAATAATATCACGAAAATACTGTACATCCCAACTCTGACCATTTGGCTTCAGCACCCACATGAGCTTCTTTGCAGTGAACAAAACAAATACACCAACACAGTCTGGACTTTTTAATAATTCGTGATAATGTTCATTGTCATCGATTTCATCTGGTGTTGTGGCCCACACTCGATCATTTTGGTAGTTAGGCCGACGTGTTACGTAAACAAAAAATTCATCGGAGACAGCTAAATGCGTGAAATCATCCACATCCCAATCTTCAAGATAATGGGCAAACCACATTCTGTCATCGATGTTAAGTTGAGTTTTTCTTGGCTTTGGAAGTTCATGCCAAAGCTTTAAACCTTGTCTATGACGGTACAGTCGAATGATCTCACCACTAACGATCTTTCCTCTCAACACTTCGATCTCTTTAGAAAGTTTAGCACAGCTGTTTTTCCGCTTACGCGTACCGTTTTCAATGATGTCCTTTGTTTCCTGAGGGAGTGGCAAATTTGGCGCCCAGATTTGGTTGTATCCATTTCACATTCATCCAAAGTTTTATTCCAATTTCTTTGACGAAGTCCTCACTTCTTCGCAACTTTTTGGCAACCCATGAACGTGTTATAAAGGTGGCTCCAGCATCACGAGCTTCCCGAAATGTTGTTGCTCGTATGCGATCTATCACACGTTGCCTCTCCGAATCACCAATTAATTGAGAAGCCATTATATTATCACTTTATCAGCTAGAGTAATTTTAATACCTGCAATAAATAAAGAATTTTATATATTTTTATAATCACTAAAAACTATTTCGATATAAGTAAACATGTAAGCTGCAAATGGGGTGGCTAAGGTTTTTTGGAACCCCTTATATGAGCCAGGTGGCATCTGATTTTTTTCTCAATTTATAGTTTTGGAGTTTAGGTTAAAAATATAACATTTGCTTCTTTCTTCAGTATGAGTATTTTCTTTTAAGGCTGTCGCCATATTAGTTATTAGTTGGTATCTCGATTATGTTGTGGTCTGAGATAATAGTTGTGGTTATTTTTATATCATAACTCAAGTTGATGTTCGTGAATACCAGATCCAGGCAGTTATTTTTTCCGGTGTTATCTATTGTCTTTGCATTAACGTAAATTCTTGTTAGAGCCATCAATATTTATGCTTGTTCCTGGTCTTCTCTTATGACCCCCCCGGGCACCCTTTGTCCTGGTGTGTGTGTATATATATATTTCTTTCCACCATTTTGTATTTTATAAATGGGAAATTAAAACCTCTGCAAAGTATTATATTGGGAGATGAAGAGTTTAAAGACTTTATTAGGTTTCTGATATCAGCAATGGCATCCGAGAATTTTGCAGTTGAAGTGTTTGGAGGTCTGTAGATGACTGTAAGTACCACGTTTAGTTTTTCTGTTTACTGCTAAAAGTTCCACGAAATTGTTTGATTTACTTATTATCGTCTCTGCTATATGACTCGGTACGTATATAGCGCAGACACCTTTACGGCTTGCTGTTCTATGAGTCGTAGTAAGTTGTAACCATTGATATGTATTTATTTCTTTTCTATTCTTATCTAATACACACACACTCGTGTATATACACTGAGCGGCAGAAAAATCGGCCCACTTGGAATATCGCGAAAAGCAAAAAAGTGGGCAAGCTTCTATTTATAAAAGTTTTAAAATTTGAAAATATAGTCTATGAGGCAACCAAATAACGAGACAAAACAACGTCAGCTGCGAACACACTAGCTGTAACGAATTTTCGACTTCTTTTAAGAATTCGACAGTCTGACATTCAGTTGTTCTTAGACTGCTAGTGCCACTTTTTTCTTCCACCAGTGGGAGTAGGCATTTGCGTTTAGTAACGGATAGACTTCTAATTATTTTGGGTTTCAGAATTGGGCATTTACAATGGATTTGAGTGCTGTGAACGTCGCAAGAGTCGACGCCCTAATTGAAAATGGTCGGAGCCAGCGTTACGTCGCCGATGCGCTAGGAATTCCAGGAACAACGGTTCGACGTGTCAACCAACGTTATGTGGAGACAGGAGAGTACACCCGAAGACCAGAATCTGGAAGATCGCGCTGCACATCTGCCCGTGACGATCGTTTCATCGTCTTGAATGTTTTGCGAAATCGTCGCTTGACTGCCACAAACGTCCGCAATGAGCTGGAAAGGTCTCGAGACGTCATTGTATCGGAGCGAACCGTTAGAAGGAGATTTATGGAAAGTGGCTTACATGCTAAACGTCCAGCAATGGGCCCGAAATTGCTCCCACACCACCGCAATGCTCGTCTTGCTTTCGCTCGTGAGCATGTCAATTGGACTCCTCCAAAAGCAATCCTCTCCGTAAAAGTGCACGGGGCAAATGTTTCTCCTGTTCTCCACACTCTTTCCCGTCCATGCTCACGAGCATGCTCACTCTTATCATATAACGGACACTGCTCTTCTGAACTCTCTAAATGCATGCCTCCTCCTTTAAGGAAAGCACGCGGCACCAGACTTTCGATACTTTCTCATTCCTTTTCTGTCCAACTCTCTAACGCAAGGGTTAATCTGTATTTTCAATCTTTCATTTATGAACCGGTGAAATCTTGAACAATCTTCCTCAGTCCATCTTTCCCCCTGTCTATGACCTCCAATCTTTCAAAAGCAGTGTCTAGGCATCTCCAAAACCCTGGATCTTGATTTTGGCTCTCTTCTCCTATTAGGGGGCGGGGGCGCTTTTGCGGGCATTCGCCCTTGTCCCCTCCTTCCTGCATAAAAAAGGGCATTTTCTTCAATACTCATTGCACTAAAGTCAAGAGTAATGGCAAATCCACACACTACAAGATGAGAACAAGTATCGTAAATCACACACAACAATGGACAATGCGACACTGAGCGAGGGAGATTGAGGAAGCGTGCGGGCTGCGCCACCGCTTCACCCGCACCAACTGCATAGCAGAGTCCGCGCGCGCCTCCGTTGGTCGCACAAGCTTCGCACATCCAACCCGGCCAGTTGCATAATTGCGAATTTTTCCCGCACAAAGCGAGAGAGTGGTAGAGGTAGGGTCTAGTGTTGAAAAATAATCGAAACTTTACAAACCGGTTTTTAATTGATCTGTTTTTTGAAAACCGGTTGTAACCGGTTATGACCGAAAAGTATAGTTATTTTTAAAAGCCACAATTGAAAGGTACTGACTTTAACTCTTAACAAGCATAGCTTATCGCCTATTTTTTGGTCAAAAGAATGCAAAAATGCAGCATCATATGTATGCATATGAATAAGAAAATGACAACTTTGACATTTTATTTTAGCCAAAATAATACATTATTCAAACAATTTAGATTTGAAATAATTTTTTAAAATAAAACATCTATACTTAGAAAGAAATAAACTTCTTTTTGTAAAAAAATTATAAAGAATAAAAATAAAATTTATCTCTATTTTGGAAAAAAACATTGAAATTTTTTTTTTTAATAAAAAAAACTTTACCTAGAAAACAGAAAATTGACTCTTCGTGTAAGAAAAATATATAAATTAATTTAGATTTTATCCCTATTTTGGAATGACATCTTAAGAAACAAAGGGTATTAGGGTCTTATACTGCGAATAGGGCTTTAGTCGACTGACTCTGCACTACAGCCTACATGATGAGACAAACTGAAGATCGAGTTGCCAGATAGGCAAAAATTATACTGAAGAGCAGTTGCCAGTTTGTCACAATTTAACTTAATAGGTAATGTATTCGAAGTTATTTTTTGTGCGCTGTAGCGCGTAGCTGCACGTTCGCGCAAGTTTGAGCCAAATAAAAATCAATCGATAAAACCGGTTTTTTCTTTCGGTTTTCGATTTTTAGGGGAATTTTACAAACCGGTTTTCAACACTAGTAGGGTCGTCGCATTAAGAGAAGTCACATAAAGAGAGGGCGACCTGTAGTTGATTGTTCGTGTTGGTGTCTCTTACTTTAAATGAATTGGAGTTCAAAGGGTGGTCGGATGAGTGACATTGTTCTCTTGCGGCTGATTTTGATGGTTCGTTTGAAGGGCTTATAAGGTGCGGCTCGAAATATCACATTGTTTACCCAATCTTAATTTATACGGGGTGCAGGTGCTGGCAACGTAATTCATTTGACAGCGAAACAATTGAAAGACTAATTGGTGAATAAAACAAGGCCGATTGGAAGCTTTTCTTTGTGATTAAGGTCAGATTTTAAAATGTGGCTGTTTGTGAAGAAAATACAGAATGTAATTTGTAGTATATGGTGGTCACGAAAGAACAAAGTTGAGATTATATTTTAAGGTTTAGATACCTTTAATATGGAAAGGTGAAATACTGTATATAAATTTTGTTGAGAAACATTTTTAATTTGCTGTTGAAAGACATATTTTGGGAATATATATATATATATAATATATATATATATATATATTTTAAAGGCTTTGAAAAGTGTAATTTCTTGATGGGAGGGTAAATATTCGATTTAGCACATGACCTGGACTTTGGCATGAAAATTGTTTTTTCTGGTGTATTTCACTGTTTTGTGTGAATCTGACCTTCATTTCTTGTGCAAATGAGCGGTTGTGGAGATATGACCCACCCCCCCTCCCAAAATCCTACGATTTTGAAGTCCCCGGAAGTGGGCAGGGATTTGAAGTAGAGGGAAATTGTGGGGTAAAAGAGGACGTGCTCCTAGCCATAGTGGCACTACCAAACCTAAAGAACCCAACCTAACCTAACCTAGGTATAACGCAGTGCTCCTAGCCCCCGGATCCCCCTGTGGGGATATTTCAAGGTCAGAAATGCACAAATAACTGAAATACACCAGAAAAACCAATTTTCATGCCAAAAACCGTTACCCTAGACCTAATTAATAAAATGACGTTGTAATAGGAGAGGTCACAACTGGTACACGCAATGACCATGATGAATTTGAATTTGGAGATCAACGTCGTTCTTTTCCCGGAAAATGCATCTACGCATGCGCATGCAATTTATTTATTTACTTTAATCGATCCAAAAATTGTTTATATCTCCGTTAATATCAATTTGCACAAGAAATACCATAGAAGAAAATAGATTCAGATTAAATTCTACATAAGAAAAACCTATTGTCATCCCAAAGTCTACGTCATGTACTAAAACGAATATTAACCGTTGGAAGGAGCTCAGATGGAAAGCGCAATAAATTTTTCAATATTTTTTCAACCATTAATCTATATACAGGGTGACGCAAAAGTCGCGCACCATAGGCATTTTCGGTGTTGACTATAATATATTATTTTTTTCAGAGCAAGTGTAGTTGACGTCCCCCTGTGGTGCCTAATGTAGTTTACGTTCCCCTACATTATCCTAGTGTAGTTTACGTTCCCCTACATTATCCTAGTGTAGTTTGCGTTCCCCTACATTATCCTAGTGTAGTTTGCGTTCCCCAACTTTGTCCGCGTATACCTAATCAAATAAAACGTTAAAACTAACGAAAATGTTACGACTTAACCTAACAAATCGTCAATATATATATATATATATATGATCACCTGAAGATGAGGGCCCCCAACCTTCTTTAGTTAGTCTTATAAGGCTAACTAACGAAAATATCACGATTTAACCTAACCAATTGTTAAGGGCGTACAGTTGACCTAACAGTTGGTTAGGTTAAGTCGTGATATTTTTGTTAGTTAACTTTATAAGGCTAACTAACGAAGGCTGGGGGCCCTGATCTTCAGGTGATCCAAAAATGTAGTAAACACTGAAAATTCCTATGGTGCGCGAATTTTGCGTCACCCTGTATATTCGTAAAGTTAAGTTTATCCCCGTTTTGTTTTGTTCATTTTAGTATGTATTTGCAATCATTATCCTCGTTAATAATAATGTAACTCCGCAGTTAGTTAAATGTTAAGTTTCCAAGACTCCAGTTTTTGTACTACCTAACCTAGTGTAACCTAAACTAGATGTAAGAGTCACCCTTATTGGCCCGAAGTATGAAGTGAGCGGATCACCGAAATTTGGTGTCCCCGAAACTTAATATTAGCCCGCAGTTCATTTTATACAACTTTAATTATCCGCATTTTATTAACCCTTAATTCATAACCTAAGTAAAATATACCTTTCATATAGTTTACAATGGCTACGAAATAGGAGTTTACCCTTATTTCACAACTATGATATACAGGGTGTCCCGTAAGTCTGGACCCATAGGGAAAAATAATAAAATTACAAAATAGTCCAAAAATTTTACATAATCTGTTCAAAGTGTCCGCCGTTGTGTCGCACACATAGTTGAAGACGCAATCTCCACTGCGACAGCACTTTCTGAATCACAGTCGCAGAAATTTCTTGACACGCCTCCACAATGCGTGCTTTAAGGTGGAAAATGTTCTGAAGTTTGACCTCGTACACTTTGGCTTTCAAGTGGCCCCACAAATAAAAATCATAATAAAAAATAATAAAAAAAATAATATATAAAATAATAATAATAACATAATAAAAAATATATTATAAATCCCTATGGGTCCAGACTTACGGGACACCCTGTAGTTTATTCTGGTTACAAAATAAGAGCTAATTTAATATGCTTAATTTATTAGTGTAAATAATTTTATTAAGTTTATTGCATTAAAGATGAACGTGTTATTTCGAAACGTTCGCAACAAAAAATGGAATGACAAGAGCTTTGGTTTTCCTTTTAGGGGCCGTTCACAACTATCAACATTTTCACGAGCGTACAAACCGTACGCTGTGGGGGGGGGGGGGTTAAGGGCCGTTGTACGCTTTTAGAAATGCGAAAAATGTCGATCCAAACTGAACTGTTTGTGGACTCGGTATTAATATTATAGTGTGAGAGTCTTGGATTGTGTATTGTCAGTACGTTTCCTTTATTTTAATAGTACTAAATTCCAATTTTTTAAAAATTTTATGGGAATATTAACTTGTATATCTCTAGTTTTTAATACAATACATTGTAAAAAAGAATCAACATTTTTCTTTGTACACTTTTGAGGGGGAAAGGGGTCTTTGAAAAAGTTTACTCTTTGTACACTTGTGAAAATGTTGATAATTGTGAAACGGCCCCATACAATATATATATATGAGAGAGAGAGAGAAGAGAGAGAGAGAGAGATGAGAGAGAGAGAGAGAGAGAGAGAGAGAGAGAAGGAGTTACAAGGAAAAGAAGTACCTCAAAAGGCCTTGCGGCCCATACCGAGGAAGGTACCAATGGCAACGGGAGCCAGGGAAAATTTTGTAAAAGTTTATTTTTCTTTCAACTATCCTAGCAGTAGTAGAAAACGGATAGTAAAGTAGAAGGCTCTCTCCCCACCCTCCGCTCCCTCCCTGCCTGCCAGAGGCAGGTACGGAAAAAGGTTGAAGAAAAATACCTTGACCCTGGAAAAGTAGCCAAGGAAATTTTACAGGAAAGTGGAGAATATATAAATAGCTCTATATTTAGCTTGCTCACAGAGACACCGAGCAAGCGAACTCCTGCAGAGTTTTCTGAGGTTTTAATCTTAAACTATGAGTGTGTTCAGTACTTTGTCTAGCCTATTTTTAAACACATTTACACTTTGACTGGAAACAACCTCTGAGGGAAGTTGGTTCCAGATATTAACTATTTATAGGAAAATAAATTTCCGCAGACTGAGGTCCTAAATGTCTTTACACACTCAATAGTGTGCAAGATTTCGTCTAACCTTTTCTTGAACTGATCCACAGAGGAACTGTTCACAACTTCCGAAGGTAACCTGTTCCATGGGTCACAGACCTTATACGTAAAGTAATTCCCACACACACTAGTCCAAACCGTTTCAAATCCAACTTCCAACCATTGTTGCGAGTTGGGTTATCATTTAAACAACATACTTCTAAAATCGACATCGTTGAACCCTCGTAAGAGCTGAAAACCTCGATCAGTTGACCGCGCAGCCTCCGAGTTTCAAGCGAAAACAAGTTCAGGGCGCGTAAACCGTCGATTGTAGCCCATATGCCTAACGGAAGGGATTACTTTGTGGCCCTCGCCTGCACTCGCTCCAGCCTCTCAATATCTTTCCTGAGGGTGGGCGACCAGAACTGCACAGCATACTCAGGTACGCCGACAAGGGAATTGTACAGTGAGAGCACAATCTCCTTGTTCTGAAACTGAAATTGCCTCTGATATAACCCAATAGTTTCTGGGCTTTCTTTTCACCTCTACACAACTGTTTCGTAAACTTAAGATCGCTGCTAATTAGCACACCCAAGTCCTTTCTAAATCAGTCACCTCGAATTACTGCCCAACATCGAGTAGTCCGACTTGGGATTGGCGTAGCCAATGTGCATCACTTTGCATTTACCCAAGTTAAACGGCATTTGCCATTTTTCGGACCACTCTCCTATCCTACCTAGAGAGAGAGAGATAGAGGAGAGGAGACTGAGAGAGAGAGAGAGAGAGAGAGAGAGAGAGAGAGAGAGGAGAGAGAGAGACCTTAGGTTTTCTTAGTTTTTGATTTTATAACAAAAGTCAAAAATAATAACAGATCTATTGAATCACTGTAATTGGAATCTTGTGCTTTCCTCTCTGCATTAAGTAAAGCTGACACACGTTCTGGAATCCATTGATCAGCTTTGCCGTTTGTTCTTGAGGATAATCATCGTGGTGTCTACTTTTGTCAACCTTTGTGTGTGTGTGTGTGTGTGGTAATATATATATATTATGTGGTTTTATCATCATAAATATTTTTCACGTGTCACTTTCGTGAAATAATTTTCATATATATATATATATATATATATTATATATATATATATTATATATATATAAAATTTGATACTTGTTTCACTGTGATATGTATTATGGATGATAATAATTAGAATATTTTTAACTAGCATTAATTTAGAAAATATAACATCGCCTTACCTTATTATTTATAGTACAATTGTACATGAACTCCACTCAATTAATTAGGCTATTAATTAGTTCTTTCACCACATTTTTCCTTGAAGTAAATTAATTTTAAATGTTAAGTAACTTGGACAATTATTTTCCACCCAACCCACCTTATACAGTACATATATAATACGCGGATCACCTGAAGATCAGGGCCCCAGCCTTTTTTAGTTAGCTTTAAGGCTAACTAACGAAAATATGACGACCTAATCAACCAGTCGTCAAAGGGTACAGTTGACCTAACGATTGGTTAGGTTAGGTCGTGATATTTTCGCTAGTTAGCCTTATAAGGCTAACTAAGGAAGGCTGGCGACCCTGATCTTCAGGTGATCCTAATATGCATATTATTGAAAACAAGAATAAGTTTAAAAAAAAAGAGAGATTTGGCAATTCAGCGCAGCATTTTGGACATTTAGCACAGAGCAAGTCGTCAGGCAGAAACGAATTTGCCTGACTTCGAACATTAAAAACTTGGTTATTCGGTGGATACAAAGTAATAAATCAATTAAAATACTAATTAACTTTCTTGCATTTCACTGAAGTGAGTCATAAACCCCCATCCCTAACCCCCACCCAAGTCTCTGTTAAAAGAAATGCATACGAAGGTCCTAATCAATAATTCATTATAAATTCGGGAGCAAGTGTAGTTTAACGCAAAAGGGGACCACAAACTACACTAGGTCAAAGTTGGGAACGTAAACAACACTAGGATCTTTAGGAGACATTTTATAAATGAATCCATCGGGTCACCTGAAGATCAGGGCCCCCAGCCTTCTTTAGTTAGCCTTATAAGGTTAACTAACGAAAATATCACGACTTAACCTAACCAGTCGTTAGGTCAACTGTACGCCCTTGACGAGTGGTTAGGTTAGGTCGTAATATTTTCGTTAGTTAGCCTTATAAAGCTAACTAAAGAAGGCTGGGGGCCCTGATCTTCAGGTGATTCAATCCATCAAATAAAACATTAAAACTAACGAAAATATACGACTTAACCTAACCAATCGTAATTTATGTATATATAGACGATTGGTAGGTTAAGTCGTAATATTTTCGTTAGTTTTGACGTTTTATTTGATTAGGTATACGCGGACAAAGTTGGGGAACGTAACCTACACTAGGATGATGTAGGGGAACGTAAACTACTAGGCACCACAGAGGACGTAAACTACACAATACACATGCTCCTTAGACAGTTCCATAGGATAAATTTGTAAATAATTGATTTGCTAAGTTTTGTAAAAATCTGTAGTAGTCCGCCAAACCGAAAAGATCCGTTTGTAGCTAGCAGTCGTAGTTCAGTTGCTGTAACGCTGTGTCCCTAGGGTTGCCAGACGTCCCATATTTTACGGGACAGTCCCGCATTTGATCCAAAAATCCCGCGTCAAAATCCCGCGTTCAAAATGTCCAGCAAAAAATATTTTTAAGCAAATTTTTAGGATGAATTGATTTAGAATTTCAGTATATGTATAATAATTTCAATTTATTCACGATGTTTAATTGTTAAATATTATTGTAATAAAATTTTTCTAATTTTGTTTGTCGTAACCGTTGAAGAAATCTAGTTTCAATTTGAAAAAAAAATTTGGTCTTGAAAAAAACCTCGGAATTTTTTTTGTCCCGCATGGGCATTTGAAAAATCGGCAACCCTATTTGTCCCTATAATTCTCCATGTGTAGAAAAGGTACAGTAAAAACTTTCATGTTTTATTTGAATTAATGAAAAAAATACAAACCTTTTTGAAAGGGTCAGATTTTTTTAAAAATCCCCGATATATCGAACGCCCTTATACAACGTTATTTTTAAATTCTTCAGAAATAGTGTTAAATATTAATTTTTAAATGAGTCGAGCTGGAGCCTTCTGAAGAATCTGAACGCTTTGTTAATAATGCTTTTAATACAAAAGGATTTAGTTAAGATGCGTAGATTTATTCATGAGAATTCAATTATTATTTATCGGGTTCCAATATTTCCCAATTAATTAATTAATTGATCCGTAATATGTTTACCTCTGAAATGGTTTAGCAGTCAAGTTATAACGCTGAAATTAAGTTTTCACTTCTTTAGTAAGTCATTAAGTTCTTAACTGTGCGAGGGTGCGATGCCAAGATAATAAGATTAATAGATAGATTTTCGTGCGAAGTAAATTTCAGTTGAAAATAAAGCTGAAATCCTGTTGTTTTTTTGTTTTTTTTAATAATAATAATAATAATAATAATAATAATAATAATAACTATAATTTATAGTTCTCGTCCAAATAAATTTCAGAGCAAAGAGTATATACAAGAATGTAACCAGCTACTTTTACACAATATGAAATTCCTTGCTTTATATTTGGTTCAGGAATTTCCTTTACATATTTTTAATACTAGTATATATATATATATATATATATATATATATAATATATATACATATAAATATATATATATATATATATAGTATATGCCCGGTTAAGTTAACTGAATGCCCGGTTAGGTCAACTGAATACCCGGTTAGGTTAACTGAATGCCCAGTTAGGTCAACGTACGCCCTTGATGATTGGTAAGGTTAAGCCGTGATATTTTCGTTAGTTTTAACGAAAAACTCGCAACTTAACCTAACCAATCGTGAAGGGCATGCAGTTGACCTAACCGGGCATTCAATTAACCTTACCGGACATTATATCCCATAGAATGAATTGTTTGTTTTATTTGTCAAAACTGGGGGAGTATCTCCAGGTGGAGCGGACTGGTGTGGCGTATCTTCAGGCGGATCGGCTAGGGAGGAGGGAAAGATCTTCAGGTGATCCCAGATCAGTTTTACACAATGATAATAGAGGGAACTACATAGCCACTACGACTCGTATCGGTGAACTTTAACCTAAAATTTAACAAAAATAAAATAAATTTTCCCACCTGAAGAACAGGGCCCCGAGAGGAGGCTAGGGGCCCTGATCTTCAAGTGATTTAATGTAGGAACGAACGCTGTCTTTATTTTTTTTAAAGAAGATGGATTAGAAAAAGGGCAGCACCTAAATATATTCAAGTATTTGGCAAGCATTCAAGCTTGAAATGAGTTCAAAAGTTACCAACGTTTTTTCTTTCCTTTACCGAAGGCTTCTCTCTCTCTCTCTCTCTCTCTCTCTCTCTCTCCTCTCTCTCTCTCTCTCTGTGGAAAAGTCCATATTTACATGTTATCACATAGCAAAATAGAATGATTTCTTCTTAATAAATACAAATTAATTCTAATGACTGTTCAGTTATCTCATTAGATGCCTGTACGCGGTAGCATATCTTATATCCGAAACCGTCCGTATCTGGAAAAACTTTATCACTATAACACCATTTAAATTGCCCACCAAATTTTTTTCATGTATCCGCTATTATCTTCGAGCATTTCAAATATGTTTACTCTATCAGTTTTATCCACACAGCAAATTAAAATCTAATCTGTACCTGCCAGGAACTGCTGGGCGGTTCCGGCCCAACGCAAATGGCAGCAGGTAAATTTCTGGTATTGACAGTAAATTTATTTTTATAACATCATGATATCTTTTTTTTACATCTGTCTATGTATCTGTCTAGCAGTCTATCTCCATCTTTTATCGATCTATCTATATACAGAGGGTTGACAAAAGTAAATAGACAATTTCAGTTTTTCTATAGATTTTGATTTGATAATAAAAGTCAATAAATAAAATAGAATTACTGATCAGTATATTTAAAGTTGTGTTGCTTTCCTCTTTGCAGTATGTGAAGCTGATACACTTTCTGGTATTCCATTAATTAGCTTTGTCATTTGTTCTTGAGGACAGTCATCGTGGTGTCCGTTTACTTTGTCATCTCTCTCTCTCTCTTCTCTCTCTCTCCTCCTTCTCTCTCTCTCTCTCTCTCTCTCTCGCCGCTTATCGAGACTAATTGGGACCAAAGGCGGTGCAGATAATCGAAAATCCGGATAATTGGACATTATTAAAAAATCGTATGTTGCAAGATAGGTACATACAGTACGTGTATCTTGAACATATATTTTACAGTATTATTAATACAGTAGTCAAGAAAAATATACACACTTTTTTACCAATTTCACCTTTCTTTAACTTGTTCACAATGTCCACTTTGTCATTCAACGAAAGAACCACTCTTTTCCGTTTGGTAGACATTTTTACTCCAACAAAGAGCAACTTTGATTTAAAAAATATAAACGCACGATTTTAATTTTTAAGGAAACACAGAGTACTGTCGTACTCAATACAATGTATATGCAGACTAATGCCCCTTCTGATAACCATAAAGGTGTAATGGGGCGTGCTCTACCCAGGGTTGGCATGATTGGGTCCAATGGTTTTTTTCGAAAAAGCCCAGTCTGAAAAAAAACCTATACAGTTTGGGTTTTTTCAATATTTTGCAAATTCTAATAGTACTTGGAAACCTTTTTTAGTACTTTCAAATCAATATATGTTCTACCTTGGATGTCAGCTCTAATCCACAGTGATTACACTTTACTTTGCTCGAGTTTTTCTATTCGGGACACTTCAAGCCACTCACTCGCTTGCTTGCGACCACTACCTGGTAACCTAGGCATTTTAATACAATATTGGATACGACTTCTGTGATTAAATTTCTGTGTGAGGAAAAATATGATAGAAGTAAACTAGTTACATTGATTTTGAAAACTGCATTGCAAACACAATTTAGTTTCTTTCTCCAGAAGCAAACACAACCAACACTACCGGTCAGAGTCAGACACAATAGTGACACTTAGCAACTCTGAGAGTCTGAGGAGTGAGGACTGAGGTAGACTCCAAATGTGCGTATTGCATACAGCATACTCATTACATACGTGTTCCATATGCGTTTGGTTCAAGGTTGTCTAGCAAATTAAGTATTGTACTTGGAAATATTTGTCTCAAATGGGTTGCTAACTTGCTTGCCAAGTTTATTCCTGGTCTGCTTTGTATTTTTGGGAAGGGTAATGGCCTAATGGGTATTCAGACAAGGTAAAACCAGTCATAATTTTGATTTTGTTATCTATTTTGATGGCTGTTAATGGTGATTCTTTATATTATCCTTTAATTTTAGGGAAAGTGGAAGCAGGAATACAATACAAGATCGTAAAGATGTATACATTTACGATTTGTCAACAATATTATGAAAAACCCCAACTGGGCTGGGTTTTTTGTTTTCTTTGGGAAAAAAACTGAAAAAACACGTGGGTTGGGTTTTTTCTAAAAAACCCAAAATTTGGCCAACCCTGGCTCTATCTACCCTTTCATACGAAATGATCCAAACATGTTCAGACACGTTTAACATTTGAGTAGTTGTCAGCGAAAATGTTTTTACGATTTTTTTTTTTTTTCAAAAGGGGCCATTCAAGGGGGAGGTAGGCCAGGTGTTACATGGGGGTGGGGTGTCACCTCAAGTGTTACATAACACTTTATCACCACAAATACATAAAACTGGGAAATGACAAGATACGTAATTTCAGCACGTGTCTTGTATATAATATAAGGTGAGAGTAATAAATTGTTATGATGCATAAAACGGTGTTTTGAGTAAGTGATGAGCAACAAGATTTTGGGGAAAGAGAAGTAACAATTTATTGAAAACAACATTTTACAGGGCAATGTGAGGGAGGGGGTTAGTGCTGGTGTTACATAATTTTTTAGGTAATAATATTAAGGTCGCACGGGTACGTTCTTTCCTTTTCGGTTTCTGAGGAATTTTAGTATCGACGATCTGATGATGTACTTTAAGGACAGGGAGAGAAAAGTTTCTCACTCTGAACTTTATTCTAAGTAAATTTTGAGCTCTTGAATAATAAAAGTTAGTTTGGTTTTAACTTTTTTCTAAGTTTTTTGAGAAGTGAATAAGGGAGAGAATTGTTCTTACTGTTTTCTCTCTTCTTTCGGATCTCTTCTGTTGCCCCTAAATCTTGTCAAGCTATATGGGCTTTTATAGGTACATGGGGTAAAGGGTTTTACATAAGTTGGGGGGGGGGACCTAAATGGATATTCTGTTTTATAAACAATTATTTGGAAAAATCCAAGATTATATACCTAAGGGTTTTACCAATATATATATATATATATATATATATATATATATATATATACACCTTGTGCAGTAGATGTTTCGTGCGAAGGTATCTTTTCACAAAGGTCAAGCTGGTGGCTCTCTCTCTCTCTCTCTCTCTCTCTCTCTCTCTCTCTCTCTCTCTCTCTCTCTCTCTCTCTCTCTCTCTGCTTACTTCTGATACATAGCCCATTGTCTCGCCGAGAAGACTCGTATTCAATTTTCTTTTATGAAGAGACATAATTCGAAACTTTCTTTTCCTGTATTTCATATATACATCTTCAGGTTTTTCCTCCTTCCCATCAAGGTTACACAGTGGAGGATATTTATATTTCCGTCTGTGAGTGTCCACTGAAATAATGGATTTAAATATGGAAAATAGTGAATTCATCTTCACAATCGGTAGAAATACATTCACGGACAAAAACTTTCAAGAGCACCTGCAAGAAAATCGCCTGCATGCATTGTTGAAAAGGAAATTGGGAAAATTAATTTAAACACAAAATAGGAAAGGGGAAATCCTAAACTTGATGGCACCGAATAAGTCTTGTGGATGGGTCACATTATATATATATATATAAACCTTGGTTAACTTTAGTTTTGCTTCCGCCCGAATTGTTCATTATGACGAAGGTCAAGCTCGTTGCTCCGCCTTAGACCTACGGCTTAACGTGGAATCCGAACTACGACCCACCACGGGCTGTTAGAACTTACAAAATCCTTGCCCGGACTCGATCTCACGACCTCCCGATCAGCAGCTCAGCGTCTTAACCACGAGGTTACTCAGGGTACCCATTTATCTACCAACCAATTTTTATTGTTTGAAAGGATGAACAGTTGGGTTAGCTGCGCACCGCCTGCCGTCACTGTGAATCGAACCCAGGGCGGATGGATTCGTAGTCAGCGATGCTAACAACTACACTACCGAGGCGTATATATATATATATATATATATATATATATATATATATATATATATTAGGGTGTTTCATAAATTAAAAGTTTGGAAAAATTTTAATCCACATGAATCCCCTTGTTCCATTTGCTGAGGAGACTGATAAACCGAAGTATTAATTCAATAGTTTAAAGTTTACGGGTCCCCAGTTTGATGCTCTGGCAGATCATAAACGGAAAAAATTAAACAAAAATCTGTCAATGAATTTTTATTCAACAAACGAGTACCATTTCACTACACATTTTCACAAAGATACAAAAAACAACCACTTCTTGCGAATCATTTGTCCATGAAATCCTTCTTGGTTTTATTCGGGTATTTCGCCCTATGCTGCATCACAGTTTTGAGCAAATACTGCTTCTGCTCTTCGTTCTTCGTCAGAGAACAGTTGAACTCTTTGGTGAGCGCGATGGCTCTTTCGGCCCGATCGTTGACGACAGAGATTTTGTTAACAGTTGCCGCTGCTTGCTTGAAGCCCTCTACTTCAGTCCACTCGGCAACTGGCTTTTTCAAGAATTCTGTGTCCAAGTCGAATGCATGGAAGAAAGCCATCGTCTTTCCTGTCACGAACTCCGCCAGGTGTTTCGAGGCAAGATTCCTGACGTTCTTCCCTTGGGGTCGCTTGAGTTCCTTTTCGATGCGGGCTTACCCAAACTGACGACCATCTGAGCCTTTTCTTCATCTGCAACATCTGCGTCGAAGAACACCATGGCAATAAGAGTCTCAGAGATGTACCATAGGTGTCGAGACATGGCTTCTTGCGCAGCGTTAACACACGAATATCCCGACATGGCAAAGGCTTCCGCGTCACGCAGAAATTCCAGATCAACTGCGGCAGCCTTGCTTGAGGTTGCAGCACGAGTCCAACCTCGGATGTAGACGAGGGACACGAAGAGACCTACGGCTGTCAGAGCTTCCAACTCGTGACTCGACATCTTGAACTGCTTCTTCAGTAGAATTACTTTCAAGGAGTAGATGGCTATCGCCATCCATCGAGCGTGATGGTAAGCGCCAGGGGCTCTGAGAGGGAAATCCACCACTTTTGCTTCTCCCAGGAAGATGAGAACCAACTGTAGCAGTTCCTTGTAGTCATCGCGCTGATGCGACGTGCTCACCATCCTCTCACCAGCAGGACTGACTTCTCCCTCAGTTCCCTCATAGAGTCATTGACTTGAGCAAAATCGTACGGCCGCACGTCCAACCGGTCGATGAACTTCCATTGTGCCTGAAACCTCTTGAAAACGGGTATATCGGGGCCACTTGAAGGGCCGTATGCACGCTTGAAGACGGAGCTGAGGATGACTTCATAGATGTGATGCCGACAGGGGAAGTACATGAGTTCTCTGCCAAGACCTTTCTCAATCAGGACGCAGGCCCCGATATGAATCCCGGTGTTCGACGCTGTCGTGTCGAAAGACAGTCCCCGCACGCGCTCTTCCATCCTGTGTTCCTTGACCAAATCCAAGTAAACTCGCGCTATCTTCTCGCCGGTTCCGGACGTCACCTTAGGAACGCCGAGCAACTTCTCCTTGCCGTCGCCAGAGACGAGGACGGCGATCCGGTCAACGCTCTCCTTCCATTGCTCATTGTCAGGTAGGAGCTTACCGTCCCAATGCAAGACAAGAGGCTGACCAGGACAAACTTCGTCGGATTGATAACTTTCAGCAGCCACCTTCCTGAGAGCCTTGCGTGTGCGGTACATGGTACTGGCAGAAATGGACAGTTCATCCAAGTCAAAACCTAGTGATTTAGCCGCTGCAGCGTACGACATAGCTGAATCGCGGTACGAAATATTCAGCCGATCGTAGGTAGTCGTCACATCCTGTGAGATCAGATTCCTGCGTCGCTTCTTGGTATTTCCCTTGGAGGAGGATGGAAAAACTTCCACGGTTGGGTCAACGACATCTGAGTCAGTCTCTGACGAAGTTGAAATCACTAAAGCCCCCGTATCTTCTGCAGCTCCTTGTTCCTTCCTGGCCTCCTGTTGTTCCTTAATCTTGTCCAGCCTCTTCCTTTTCCTAATCTCCTTATAGTGAAGCTTCATGTCAACAGGGCCCATGCTGCAGGAATTTGGATCTTCACGCTGCATGTCGAGAAAGTGGATGTCCTCCTGATTCTTCATCATTTCCTTAGCCTGTGAATGAGCAATGTCCATGATCTCCTTCGCTATTGCCTCCTTGAACATCGCCTCCTTCACTCGGAAGGACTCTGCTTTATGTGACTTGTGCTTCACAAGCCGGTCGTATTCCTTGAGAAGGGATTCCATCTTCCTCAAGGCCGAATCTCGACGCATCATGGGGATTCTCGCTCTCTCCCAAAATATGAGACAGGCATCCAGGCACAGGTTCAGGCATTTAGTACGTC
Organism: Bathynomus jamesi; assembly: GCA_023014485.1. NCBI lineage: Eukaryota > Metazoa > Arthropoda > Malacostraca > Isopoda > Cirolanidae > Bathynomus > Bathynomus jamesi. The sequence goes on from JAJOZX010002474.1 coordinate 33,945, forward strand.
CAAATTTTTGCTCCTTTTGGTGGTAAAAGTACTTTTTGAGTACTTGCAACTGAGTTGGAAGGCCACTTGATGTGATGTTCGCATCCGTCTGGCCAATAAGAAACACTTCTGTTTTCGCTCTGGTAGACACCTGGAAAAGAAAACAAACTAAATAATTCCACAGAAATAATTTCACATCGTAATTAATTTCATTAATTAAATAAAGAAAAGCAGTAACTGGGACTCGAACCAGTGTCATAGCCGTTTGGCGGCATCGCTCAAGTCGGCGTACACAGCACGCTATCCACTACACCATCTAGGGAGTGGATAGCGTGCTGTGTACGCCGACTTGAGCGATGCCGCCAAACGGCTATGACACTGGTTCGAGTCCCAGTTACTGCTTCTCTTTATTTATAAAACTGATACGTGTACACTACGTTCTCTTTGACAATTCATTAATTAAATAAATTTCAATACCGCAGTAAAATTACATTAATTAGTATCATAAATAATTACCAGCTTAGTTGTCCAATATGCAACAGACTAATTAATTTCATGTAATATTAATAATAAATATCACTACCACAGTAAAATGACAGAAATTAAATAATAATAAATTTCAATACCACAGTAAAATGAGATAATTAGTAGCATATATAATTACCTCCATAGTTGTCCAATAGGCTATACAACACGAACCGCTCAAGTGACGAAGAAAACCGTCTTCACTGCAGGCAGGCGAGAAATGAACTGACAAAAAGTCGTCAAAGTTGGGGACCTCTAAATGCAGCGCGATCTGGTTCAAACTTGCACAAACGTGTTTTCTTGTTCTTTAGAATACGGAGAAACGTGTGGATTAAAACTCCAAGCTCATATTTTTTTACCCTATAGGTATGAAACACCCTAATATATATATATATATATATATATATACAGGGTGGGCCGTAAGTTTCCATACATAGGAAAAATAAACATTTTTTTATGGACAACCATTTTTATTTATATAATATGCTCTACATGGTTGCCATTGTTTTGAAAACACATTTCAATACGTGTTCCCCACTGTTGATGAACACGCATTAGCACAGTTGACGTTATGCTTGTAATGGCGTTGGTGATACGTTCCTTTAGATGATTTATGTCTCGTATCTTTTCCTGATACACCATGGCCTTCAAGTGCCCCCAAAGATAGAAATCAAGGGGGGTGAGATCTGGGGATCTGGGAGGCCACTCCACAGGACCACGCCGACCAATCCAAGCATCCGGAAACTGCTGATCCAAATACCGACGCACGTATTTAAATTTTCCTATGTATGGAAACTTACGGCCCACCCTGTATATATATATATCAGTGATGCATAACTCGAGATCCGTCTCCAGCCCTTTTTTCTGGTCTCGGTCTCGGCCATGGTGGTCTCGACTACATCAGATATACTGCATATATATATAAAAAAAAAGGGAGACCTCGAACTTTGGCTGTAAAATCCAAAGTTATGGTCAGATTTCAATATTTTTTTCATACTCCACAACTAAATAAATTTCCTATGCAGTGAGCGGATTTCGAAGAAAACTAATGAAAATTATGGATTTATCGAACATTTCTTTATGCCAGTGGAAATTCTCCATTTACACTACTACTGCATTGTTGGGTCGGCTAAAAAACGGGGGACCTTTTAAATCCTTCATATCTCGGCAAATACGGTACATAGAACCATGAAAGCTTAGTATGTTAGTACTAGGTAATTTTATGGTTCGTATGCCATCTTTTAGCATTTTAGCTGAGAAATTGGATTTATGGCGAATATTCCAGAAAAATCTTGCTAATCATAGGTTCAAGTTGATAATTAAAGCGATTTTAATTAACGTAAGCCAACTGCAGGAGGTTTGGACAAGCTTCTCAAGAAAATCGATAAAACGGGAGATATCAAAAGAATACCAGGTAGTGGTATTAAATTTGGCCACCAAACAGTCCTGATTTAAATCCTGTCGATTACGGCCTTTGGGAAAATTTGTCAGAAAATTTATCGGGTCAAAGTAAGAAATGTCGCTCATTTACGACAGCTTCTTCTAGAAAAATGGGATGAACTACCCCAAGAACAAATCAATAAAGCCATAGATGAGTTCCGTCCTAGACTGAAAAAGGTTACAGAAGTTCATGGTGAACATATCGAGCAGTTTTTTTAACATGAAGGTAGCACCATATGTGAGTACTTTGTAACTTTTTATCTGCACATACAATGCAGTAGTCGTGTAAATGGAGAATTTCCAGTGGCATAAAGAAATGTTTACTAAATCCGTAATTTTCATTAGTTTTCTTTGAAATCCGCTCACCTTATAGGAAATTTACTTAGTTGTGGGGTGTGAAAAAAATATTGAAATCTGACCATAACTTTGGATTTTACAGCCAAAGTTCGAGGTCTCCCTTTTTTTTTGCCCACCCGATATATGTAACGCGCAGATCCATCGATAGCGCGTTATATACCATATGTCCCACAAAAAAGTACACCCAACTTTAGATTGTACTAACTCCTCCAAAAATTGAGATATTTTGGATCTGTTTGTTTGATTTAATATAGCAAATTATTCTTTGTTAACGTTCAAAATTTATTTATGTTTAAACGATTTAGTGTTTAAGCATCTGCTTTTAACTGAAGGGTACAGCAAAATGGGTTGCGCCGAATGATCATTTCTCCCAGCCAGATAGCTCCTCTTGCTTTAACCAATGTGCTACTTTTTACGTCGAAGGATATTGCAAATATTTTTTTTAAATAATTCGAACTTTTGTATCTAAGATACGAGTCATACATATAAATGAAGAATCTGAATTACTAAATTTATAAATAACTTTGAAACCCTTATCATACAGTTTACACGAAGGCAGCGCGTTCTCATGGTCACAACTTATCTGCAAACTAAAAGCTTAAAACAAGTTCAGAATACCTTCGAACTGCAATTTCCCGATAGAGCTTCTCCAACTAAACATACAATTTTGAAGAATGTTCGGAAATACAAAGAAGAAGGAACGGTCCTCAATTTGAACAAAGGACGTTCAGGCCATCCGAAGACGGCAAGAACAGACGAGAACATTCAGCATTCAGCCCTGACTTGACCCGTGTGATTACTTTTTATGGGGTCATTTGAAAAATAGAGTATTTGCATCACAACCTATCAATTTAGATGATTTGAGGACTCGCATCACAGCTGAAATCAACTTGTTAAAAGACAATCCAGATCTTATCAAAAGAGTGATGGGGAAGATGAGAGCTCGACTCCAGATTTGTATTGATAGGAATGACGGTCATGTTGAAAGAAAACGAAACTAAGCATAACTTTTGCAATAAGGAATAAAGAAAAATCTGCTTTGTATCTTATTAAAATTATGTTAAAGTATATATTATTATGTATTTGTCTTTTCATTACATCGATAGCACACACATTATTTTTTCATTGACCAATTTTGCGCAATCCATTTTGTTGTACCCTTCAGTTAAAAGCAGATGCTTAAACACTAAATCGTTTAAACATGAATAAATTTTGAACGTTAACAAAGAATAATTTGCTATATTAAATCAAACAAACAGATCCAAAATATCTCAATTTTTGGAGGAGTTAGTACAATCTAAAGTTGGGTGTACTTTTTTGTGGGACATATGGTATATAATGTTATAATGTTTCAGACTAACAAAGACTCTAGGATCCACTCATGGCTGGTCTACCTAACTGTGTTCGTAATTGTGTATTGTGCAGTTCCTCCGTGGTGGCGGAGAGGACCTACAATTTTACGCGAGTTCCGAACCACAAACACCTTCATTTTACTACCTTAAACAATACCTAATCTATCAACATATGCGTCTAATCGATTTTTAAACATGTTTATAGACGTGCTACTAATTACTTCTACCGGCAGACTATTCCACCTATTTACTATTCTATGCGTAAAAAAGTTTTTGGCAAATGCTGTCTCGAATCTTCTACTTGTCAACTAACACCCGTTATTTCTAGTCCTATTATATTGAGATACAGTATTTCGAAAAAGCTATCTCTATCTACGTTATCGAACCCATTCATAATTTTAAAAACCTGGATGAGATCACCCCTCAGCCTCCTAGTCTCGAGTGTAGTCAATTTTAACTCCTTAAGCCCATCCTCGTACAACTTCGACCTAAGTGACGGAATCATCTTAGTTGCTCGTCTTTGAACTCTCGATTTTGTCTATATCTTTTCGCCTGGGGTGGGCTGATTGTATTAAATTTTAATTATTCAAACAGTTTTTATTTTTCGTCGTATCCCCCAGTATAGAAAAGAAAGCAGCCATGAAAATCTTAAGCTTCACAAATCTTGACACAATGTGAAGCTTAAGATTTTCATGACTCAGTTCTTTTTCCTTTCTAACCATGTAGTAATTACCATATTTAAAAAATTCAGCTTTTTTTAGAGACCCAAAAGTTCACCGTCACACAGACACACACAACTTGCCTTTATGATCGTCATGATCGTACTGGGGGTAACGGGGGTGGACTCATCACTTACATACGTAAAAGCATTAGCTACACTGATGCTACCCAAAACATTACAAACACAATCCAAGCAGATAACACGATAGAAATACAGGCAGTTAACATTAAGACACGCGCAAAACACAACACCACACTAATCAACATTTACATCCCACCAGATAGTTCACCTCAGGTGCCAGCCAATTACAATCCACAGTTACACAATCTGGCCTCTCTCACTAATGTCATCTTAGGAGGAGACTTCAACGCCAAAGACACTAGTTGGTACCTGCACAACCAAAACAACACCAGAGGCGCCAACATAGCCACACAACTTGACAACTAAACAGCCTCTTCATTCTTAACAATACAGAATAATATACACACATACCACATCAAGCAGGATACTCAAACTCCTCCCCAGACATACCGTTCTGTTCCCCCTCACTAGCAACACATACACAATAGAGAACAGAAAAACAACTGTCATCAGACCACCTGCCCATCATCATTACAACACGCTCTTACACTCTGCCCCAACAGCCTTAGGCACACTTACAGAAATTACAAGAAAGCTGATTGGGAACAGTTCAAAATACAGACTGAGGAACAATTCACCACATTAAACAGCACACCCATCATAAACATCAATACAACACTCAAGACATTTAATCAGATCATCAATAATGCAAACAAATACATACCGAAGGGCAACATTAGGAAATACAACCCAAATTACACTAGAGAAATAGCCCACCTCATAAGGCAACGTAACAACCTCAAATATAACACACAAACACCACACACAGAAGCCATAAAACAACAGATACAACAGCTCAACACAGAAATAAACAAAAAACTCAAAGAAAAACAAACAGAAACATTCAGGGAATTCATAACAACACTAAACCACTCCACAGATACATCCAGGCTATACAAGACTATAAACAGCATTACCCACTCTAACAGCGGCATTCACACCTCACACGCGGCTATCTGTCGCAGCCAGAATAATATCCCAACATACAAACAACAAGCTAACATTCTATTTAATCACTACGCAAAGATAAGTCACTTAAACAGAGACAACAACCAGAAACACGCAGACAGACAAACAGCCAGACACAAGAAAACCTACAGACTCGACACGACCATTACACCCTTCAATACAGACCAGACCACCAAGATCATCAAAAACATTAAAAATTCGAAGGCTACTGGACCAGACAACATATCTAACATACACCTTAAACACTTGGGCCCACAAGGAATACTAGCTCTCACAAATATCAGCATATATTCATACCAACACTGTATTATTCCTGATATATGGAAACAAGGTAAAATTATTACACTACTCAAACCAAACAAAAATCCAACAGAACCAGCTTCCTATAGACCCATTACTTTACTATGCACACCTTCCAAAGTAACAGAAAGACTAATCTTACAAATCACCAACCCACACATTCCACTATCGCCTACTCAACATGGATTCAGACCTCACCACTCAACCACGACATTACTCACTAACCTCACGCAGCACATCATGGATGGCATCAACTCCAGACGACCAGCTCAACGTACACTATTATCAACAATAGACATTAGTAAAGCATTTGATGCTATCCCACGCTTCCCTCTCATAAACAAAATACTCAACACAAACATGCACAATAACACCAAATGGTGGCTGAGCAACTATCTTTCAGGAAGATACATGTCACATTTAATGGCAAGTCATCCAAAAACAAGCTTTTTCCGAACGGGGTCCCTCAAGGCTCTGTTCTCTCACCAACACTCTTCAACTTATAATGCATGACATTCCAACACCCATAGATAACAAGCTTACCTTATCATCATATGCAGATGACATCACTCTAACATCCACCCACAACAACATCGACACCGCTACAAATAACCTACAAACATACATAAACAGTATACAAGACTGGCTCACACACAATAGACCAAAGTAGCGCCCACAAAATCAACCATCACCTTGCTTACAAGCAACACAAAAAACACCAGGTAATTCCTCAGCTTACACTAAACAACATCAACATTCCACACACTCACAGGACCAAAATACTTGGGGTCACATACAACACATCATTATCTTTTGCAAACCACATTCAGGACATTAAAAACAAATGTACGTCAAGACTTAACACGCTTAGGGTACTAATAGGCACAAACTTTGGACACCAGCAGGAAACAACATCACTCATATACAAACAATATATTCGCTCAGTTATGGACTATGCTAGCCCATGCTGGGCACCCATTATCTCAAACACACACATAAACCCTTACAGACAATACAAAACAACGCACTTCGTATCATTACAGGATGCACTCAAACAACACCAATAGAACACCTGCACACAGAAACAAAAATACTGAAAGTTAGGGAACATTTAGACATGAGGGGAACACAATTCATGGCAGCAGCGACAACTAACCCACAACACCCTTGCCACTACATGTACAATCATGCACCAACACCTCGCACCATTAAGGTAACACCAGAGAGACATTATAACCAAATACTCCATTCCATACCACGCCCCACAGACATCACACAGTACAGAAAACACATACACACACACCTAACCCACAAAGCACTGACGCGACTCGGTCCGAATGCGGTCCTAGGTGCGAAGCCGCCACCCATTAACAGGTCAGAGATCAGCCTGAGCAGATCGGATCGAGTTAACTTAGCACGATTCCGATGTGGACATCACCCCAACTTACGGACATATAAACACAGACTAGACAACTCCATAGACGACACCTGCCACCTGTGCCAGGGGACACCACAAACAATTGAACACATTATGACAGACTGTGCCGCTCTAGCACAACAACGAACACAAGACAACATCACTAGTGCGCTGAACCTCTGGTCCACTCCGGAGAGGGCGATCGGTTACCTGCGTGCCGCCGGCTTGCTCGATGAGGGTGGGCTGATCGGCTAAACAACAACAACAACAACAACTTGCCTTTGTAAAGGCAAGTTGTGTGTGTCGGTGAACTTTTGGGTCTCTAAAAAAAGCTGAATTTTTTAAATATGGTAATTACTACATGGTTAGAAAGGAAAAAGAACTTAGTCATGAAAATCTTAAGCTTCACATTGTGTCAAGATATATATATATATATAAGGAGAGAGAGAGGTTTGAGAAAAGTAAATAATTAAATACACACTTAGTTTTTTGATAGTTCTTGATCAATAATAATATTTTCGACGGTCGAACAACTGTGAACTTTGTTACTTATGGCCGCCCAAACCACTGGCCAGATTTGGATGAGACGTGAGAGATAGGGGTAACTGAGGCCGGGGAAGAACATAGGCTGTGTGGCGTCGGCCTCCGAGGTCATATATATATATATATATATATATATATACTTATATACACACACACACACACACAGTATGTAGAAACCTACGGTAAAATTATTGAATGCCCGGTTAGGTCAACTGTATGCACTTGATGAATGGTTAGGTTAAGTCGTGATATTTTCGTTAAAACTAACGAAAATATCACGACTTAACCTAACCAATCGTCAAGGGCGTACAATTAACCTAACCGGGCACTCAGTTGACCTAACCGGACATCAGTTGACCTAACCAGGCATTCAATTAACCTAACCAGTTGGTTAATTTTTACATTCACATCTCATTCTAAAGTTGCATAAAATTAATCGAAACCTACGGGAAAATTACTGAATGGTCCGGTCGGTTAATTGAGTAGTACGGCGGGATATTTTTGCTACACGCACGAAGGCCGGGTTCTCTGCTTTCAACTTCCACCCGGGCAACGCCCAGTCGCTCCGCATTTGATAATAAACGTCAATAAATAATAACAAATTCATTAAATCAGTACATTTACAATCGTGTTCCTTTCCCGTTTCTATTATATAAAGCTGACACACGTTGTGACATTCCATTGACGAGCTTTGTCATTTGTTCTTCAGGATGATCATCGTGGTGTCTACTTTTGCTAGCCCTTTATATATATATATATATATATATATATATATATATATATATATATATATATATATATATATAAATCGGCTGTTGATTGATGGCATGGAAAATTCAGTTTGATAATGAACAAAAACACCAGAGAAAAAAATGAACATTCTTCAAACTTTAATTGATACTGACTTTTCGGAATGTCCTCATTCCATCTTCAGAGCTAAAATAATAAGACTAATTTTAAATACAAAATAAGTTCGATTAATGATGAGTTTAAACTAACAAAATTAAAATTATAAAAAGGTGGATAATAAAAATTCAAATGTAAAAAAAAAATTAAAAAAAATTAAATGTAAAAATTCGTATGTAAAAGCATAAAAACAAAACAAAAAAAAGGAAAGGAAAAATAGGTAAATAAATGCTTTAATTAAAACACAACAGATCTAACGATGATTCGTCAGAATTGAAGTCTGGTTTTAACTTATAAATTAATAATAACGATTCCATAATTTTAAGCTTAAGATCAGAGTTCCCAGCAGCAAGGTATGGTGAAATTTTACTATGAAATTGGATGGTTATTCTTAGTGTTGTACCGATTCCAAAATTTAGCCAATGTCGATTCTTTGCCTATATTTTAAAAAGTCAATTTCCTTCATAAATTTTACTAATCTAATGTGAAAACTTTCAATTTTCATATTTTTACATTTCAAATTTGTTTATTCCTTAGCTCACTCCGTAGTATACAGTATAACGTTGCCACTCATAAAAAACAAAATTTTCAAGACATGCATGAGATTTTTTTCTGGATGGATAAAAATTTTTGAAGGTACTGCTAATCTGCTACTGTATGATTATTTTCACTAGAACTTTAAATTAAAATAAAAACCAGGCTGCAATACACAGTCATACTGATTGTTTTGTCGAGTTGATTTTTCAAGATCAGTCAAATTTTTCAAGGAGTGGCAACGTTGACACAGTACCAGAATTTGTTATTCATATACCACAGTTAAAATGATATTAAATAGTTTTATTACTCAGTAAAATGATAAAATAATTTTATTTTAGTTATATAAATTGTATACCGATATTTAAAGTAATTGTTTTTCCTTATGTTGTATTTTCTTTCTTCAACATTGTAAACAACAACAAAATTTTTCATTGAAATTTCAAGACCCTGGTGGCCAATTTGAATAAAACAAATGGATATGCAATTTGAATTTAGATTTTAAAATTGTTAAAATACTTAAAATAAAGTCAACGTAATAAGATGGTTTAGTATATATATATATATATATGTTAACATGGAAATTATATAAATTATGAAGCAATTTTAAGGATCACCATAAGATCAGGGTCCCCAGCCCTCTTTAGTTAGCTTTATAAGGCTAACTAACGAAAATATCACGACCTAACCTAACCAGTCGTCAAGGGCGCACAGTTGACCTAACGATTGGTTAGGTCGTGATATTTTCGTTAGTCAGCCTTATAAGGCTAACTAAAGAAGGCTGGGGGCCCTGATCTTCAGGTGATCCCATTTTAATATAGAGTAGAAGATTATAATAATTAAACATTAGCTAGTTAGGGAAAATGTAAATTTATGGACAACTGAACTTATTAAGCTTTGCCTTTTTCGTGAATGTAAAATATTTTCATATAATTACACTTCGAATTGAGTATAAATTATAATAAATAGTGTTTTGTATGGGCAATTTTTTTATAAATATAGATTTTGTTTTGTAATGAAAATTTAAAAATTTGAAATAATCCGTTAGAGAATCGGCTAAATTTGGCCGATGCCGATTCTGCCGATGCCGATGGCAATTAATCGGTACACCACTAATTATTATGTGCATGGATGCGTATGTAAAAGTTAGGTGGTTCGCAAAGAGGTAAATTTGTACGGACAGATTTACCGAGATGTTCTAAATACAAGATTTTTGGTGTCTTTTGGTTTTACCTATATATGACTCCGAAATTAAATTTCGTTTAAATTTAAAGGAATAAAAGAAGAAAAAGTTCGTAGTAAGACTAGTGAATGCGGGCTTTCGATAAACAGAAGTTTCAAATGAGGAATTAGTTTTTGTTATTTTTATGTATGTCCAGAAAGGACAAAGAATTGTTGGGTTCAGTTTCAGAAATAAATTTAATATTAAGGTGCTTGAAATTAACATAAGTAGGAAACAAAGGGATATGGTCTGGTGATTTGAACAGGAGAAAAGTGTTATCAACATATCTTCTATAAAAAACTGTTTTGAAATTGGAAGGACAGTCGTTCAGCCATTTGGTTTCGTGACAGCAAAGAAACGCGTTGGCTAAGGTGGGACCAATGGGCAGACCTATTTGAACGCCTTCAGTCTGTTTGAAATGTTTATCATTAATTAAATATAAATGTAAGGTCTTCCACAGAAAATTTTAGCAGTTCTTTCAGGTGACCTCTATTAAAACTGTATCAGTATTACTATAAAAGTTATCAATAGTTTCTGCAATAGGTACATTGGTTATATATATATATATATATATATATATTATATATATATATATATATATATCAGTGGCGTGCGTCGATGAAAGCAAGGGAACTTCCCTATTCAAAGAAAGAAGAAAATGCTGTATTATACTTTAAAGTTTAAACAGTTCAATATGTGTTAATAATTTGTACAAAATCATTTTATTATACTATTTATAGCATTTGATTGGTAATCAGGTGGATACATAGTATATACATTGGTTGCCGTTCGTGCAAAAACCTTTAAGAAAGCCGACGCAAAAAATCTCGAGTTGGACAACAATTGACGAAATGCATCCTTCTTCCCAATGATTTCGCTTTTTTTTTACTGTTACAAATTGTTTCTTTCCATTCTAAAAACTCATTTAATGTTTAATAATGTAGTATTTATTGAATAAAACAAGTTTCATATATAGTTTTTCTACTAAAAAATTCCATGGCCATGTTAAGCGAAAAAGAATATATATTTATCGTTATTTTATCCTTCCCTATGTCAAAAAGGAAGCAATTTAGAAATCGCTGTCCAGATCTTATAGTTAATTTTCTTGAAATATCTGGCAACTTTTCGTGCTGTCTGCTGTCATTCTCTCATTTAAAGCGAATACATAACTACGCTAGAAATGCGCAAGGGGAAGAAAGGCTTGCAAGTTTAGCTTTAATCTCAATTGAGAAAAAGCTTCTTTAGGATATGAAAACCGATGCCTTTTACGAAGAAATAATAGATATATTTAATAAAAAAGAAAGAAGAATAGAATTAACTTATAAGTAAAGTAAGTAGATGATTATATGTGTTTTGTTTTTATTATATACGAGTATTTTAAAGTTTTATTTTTATTTTATATAATCTTTGTTGTTTTTGCTTGAATTGCTTCCCTTGACGAAAAATCACCGCACGCCACTGATATATATATATATATATATATATATATATAACGTAAAGAACGACGCTTTGTATAGGAGAATTATCCGCGCAAGATGAGAGCGAAAGAACGAAACAAATGAAAAAATGAGGTAACCACCCGGGATCTTCCGATTGCCGGTCAGATATGATAACCATTACACCACGGGCCTCACTCAAACAAATGTCGTAATTCCTCTACATACGCGCAGAAACCAATGCCACAAAGGGGCACCTCCAGCATGCCGTAACATTATATACATTATAACTGCAAACACGCAGTATAATTAACGTAAAGAACGACGCTTTGTATAGGAGAATTATCCGCGCAAGATGAGAGCGAAAGAACGAAACATGAAAAAATGAGGTAACCACCCGGGAATCGAACCCGGGATCTTCCGATTGCCGGTCAGATATGATAACCATTACACCACGGGCCTCACTCAAACAAATGTCGTAATTCCTCTACATACGCGCAGAAACCAATGCCCCAAAGGGGCACCTCCCGCATGCCGTAACATTATATACATTATAACTGCAAACACGCAGTTTCTGCGCGTATGTAGAGGAATTACGACATTTGTTTGAGTGAGGCCCGTGGTGTAATGGTTATCATATCTTACCGGCAATCGGAAGATCCTGGGTTCGATTCCCGGGTGGTTACCTCATTTTTTCATGTTTCGTTCTTTCACTCATCTTGCGCGGATAATTCTCCTATACAAAGCGTCGTTCTTTACGTTAATTATACTGCGTGTTTGCAGTTATAATGTATATAATGTTACGGCATGCGGGAGGTGCCCCTTTGGGGCATTGGTTTCTGCGCGTATGTAGAGGAATTACGTCATTTGTTTGAGTGAGGCCCGTGGTGTAATGGTTATCATATCTGACCGCAATCGGAAGATCCCGGGTTCGATTCCCGGGTGGTTACCTCATTTTTTCATTTGTTTCGTTCTTTCGCTCTCATCTTGCGCGGATAATTCTCCTATACAAAGCGTCGTTCTTTACGTTAATTATACTGCGTATTTGCAGTTATAATGTATATAATGTTACGGCATGCGGAGGTGCCCCTTTGGGGCATTGGTTTCTGCGCGTATGTAGAGGAATTACGACATTTGTTTGAGTGAGGCCCGTGGTGTAATGGTTATCATATCTGACCGGCAATCGGAAGATCCCGGGTTCGATTCCCGGGTGGTTACCTCATTTTTTCATGTTTCGTTCTTTCGCTCTCATCTTGCGCGGGTAATTCTCCTATACAAAGCGTCGTTCTTTACGTTAATTATACTGCGTGTTTGCAGTTATAATATATATATATATATATATATATATATATATATATATATATATATATATATATATATATATATATATATAATTTAGGGTGTGCCTAAATTGCAACTTCAAAATTTTGTAACGACCAGGATGTAATTTTTTTGTATTCAGTGCAAAAACATATGTACAAAATCTTATCAAAATTGAACAGTATTTAGGACTTGCTCAAAGATGTTGAACTTTAAATATATTTACCTTTAATTAACATAAACATTTACTTCCAATTAACATAAAAATTTACCTTTAATTAACATAAACATTTACTTTCAATTACATAAAATTTACCTTTAATTTTATTTACCTTTAATTAACATAAACATTTACTTTCAATTAACGTAAAAATTTACCTTTAATTAACATAAACATTTACTTTCAATTACATAAAAATTTACCTTTAATTTTATTTACCTTTAATTAACTTAACATTTACTTTCAATTAACATAAAAATTTACCTTTAATTTTATTTACCTTTAATTAACAAACATTTACTTTCAATAACATTAACACTTAGCTTTAATCAACATTTTTGACAGCCTCATCAAACTTCTTTCGATGATACTCAACCACTTGAAGAAGGAACTGTTTCTGTTCCTCGTCACGAGTAAGGCTTTCATTGAAGGATTGCATGAGAGCAACTCCTCGTTCTGCCAAATCATGTTACTCTAAGAGATGACACAATTGCTTGAGCTTCATTGTAGGTTGCATCACTGGACCAGTCTGCGGGTCTTTACCGAGAAAGGTTTCATCAATTCCCAAAATACTAAAGAAGTTTTTAGTTGATTTTGTCACAAAGTCAGCCAATGAACATGAAGAAAAATTTTGTATAGGGGGAATCCTCTTTGGAGGCTCTTCGGAACCTTGTTGCACTCTCATGTTATAAATCATGTTTCTCTTCTCTTCATGGGATACTTTATTGTCAAAAAAACTTATTATATTTCTACCTCGTGGTGTACGGACGTTTTGTATCCGCTCTGTGTAATATCGAAATAACTAGTGTTTATAAGTTCAGCCGTAAATTCTATCTTATACCAGTGTGTGTATTTAATACCAGTGAATTCGCGATAATAAATTATTAAATGAAAGCCGGTGGCATATAGCTTGCACAACGAAGAAACATCAAATTGAAATATAAATTTAAACACTTCGAACGGAAAAACAGCTCTGAGATTGTACACTAGGCCTAAGAGGGAAAAAGGTCAGTGCCATAAAAACGAAGGTCGAGTGATCGAAAGAAATTTGAGAAGCGAGGAAAAAAAAAAGGAAAATAAAGGAGGAAATAAAGAGGAAAATAAAGGAGAAAATGGCCAAACATTCGAAGAAATGTGTAAATTGCGGAAAAATCAGAAAACTGAATAAAGCCGGATTATGTGTAATGGAATGTGCCGCATATCAACTTTGCGATTGCAAAAACGAAGCAGACCAGACCTCGGGGTTAAACTGCATTTTGTGCAATACCTTTAAGCACTACGAATGCATGAACTTAGATAGAAAAGACAGGAAAATGGTAAATAGAATAAATAACAAAATCATAGGACTTTGTGGTTTCTTATGCGTCAAATGCATGGAAAACAATAGAAAATTAGTACAGAGGGGAACACAAAATGTTGAAATAGAAGAATTAAGTACAGCAGCTCTACCGACAGAAAAACATGAAACAGAAAACGCCTACACAACCGAGAAGGAAAAAGAAAAAGAAAACACACTACAGGGAGGGGCGAAAGCAGCCTCAGAAAAGAGGTACCCACGGCAGAAGAGGGAGATACGAAATACACACCAAAGAAACAACCCACTGTGTAGGGAAGAAGTGGTGGCGAAGCAGAAGAAGGAAATCGAATCACATAAAACACAGAGGGAATTTAAACGACGGGCCATATGCGAATATTATAAATATGTGCGTGCAAATATGGCTCAAACTGCATATACAATCACCCTACAAAATGCTTCTATATGATGAGGAATGGGAAGTGCAAGTACGGACCAAACTGCAACTTTTTTCACCCTCGTATGTACAAACAGTCAATTACTGAGAAAAAAGCCTGAACATAGAGTGCCCGCTTTTTCACATAAAGGGTACGCAAAGAATAGAACGGGAAAGAACAGATCATATTCGACATAGAAGAAATAGCAAGAGTAATGAAACATATTTTTTAGAAGAAAGACATAGAAGAAATAGCAAGAGTAATGAAACATATTTTTTAGAAGAAATGAGAATAATAAAAGCTCAGCTTGCCCTTCTAAGGAGAGACAGAACGCCGCAAACATATGCACCACAACATTACGCACATCACCCCCCTATTCAACACCACCCACCAATAATACAACAACAACAGTGGTATCACGGGCCGCAACTCCAATACTCCCAAATGCAGCGGCCAACCAATAACACCAAACAGGAACCGACATCGACCAGGAAACGACCATCATTTAAGAAAATCGAACACGAAGATTAGAAGAAACAAGGCCTCTATACGGACCATGCAGACTGCAAATTACAATACTTGCAAAATTTAGCTACGGAAACCACATAGATATCATATGCCTAACGGAAACACCTTACATAAGTGCGAAAAAGGCTGTGAAAACTGCATCGAGAATACTGAAATAGCATTGCTGGACTACAACATATACAGAGCAGATAGAGTGGCTAGACGAGGAGGAGGTGTTGTATCTACGTGAAAAACACTTACACATGTGAAGTGAGGGTAAAGAAATCAAACAGCACAGTTGAAGTTATTATATTAGAAGTAAAAGACTGAACCTAACCATTATGAACATCTACAGACACCAAACACCACAAAAAGTGAATTCCAATTTGCTACAAATGAAATAGAAAACATATTAAAATTACTTGAAACTCCAGCAACAAATTCTAATTTTCGGAGATTTTAATTTCCCATTCATGCTTATCATGAAGAAAAATGACGAAGTTATATATGTTGAGAAGTTTTCATGGCAACATTACTAAAGATGACAGAACCCAAGCAACAATGCTTTTAGATATTATGGAACATTACGCCTTACCCAAGAAATCTGTGAAGCCACGAGAAAGGAGAACGTTTTGGATTTAATGTGGACAAATAACAACGAGATAATAATAAATAGAAAAGTAACGCACACAAAGTTCTCCGACCATAACCTCATCGATATACAATTGAAGTTAGCACCTAGAGGTCCGAAAACGCATCCCAGAGAGGCAGATGGAATATTTGAAGGCTTAAACATAAATTCAAAGAAAGTAAATTGGGAAAACGTAAATAAAGATTTAAAGGAGGTAAATTGGGAATTGCTACTACACGAGAAGACTCCACAAGAAATACTATGTATAATAGAGACGGAAACCAAACCTATAATACTGAAACTATTCCAGAGAGACAGGAAAGAAAACGTAGCAAGCTCGAGAGGAAAATCAGGACTCTATTCAGGCAACGAAGACAAACCGTAAAACATCTCCACAGATGCAGAACTGATGCAAAGAGACTCAAACTAGAGAGGAAACTTGGCGAAATAGAAATGGATCTAAGCAAACATTCATACATAAGACAAACGAGGAGGAAAACAAGGTAGCAGAAACATAAAAAAATAACCCAAAATACTTCTACACTTTTGCGAAAAGGAAAATGCAGTGTAAAGAGAGTATTGGACCGTTGATAGACGGGGAGGCCGAATACACAAATGACCCGAAAAATAAGTGAACTGCTTAGGGAACAATTTAAATCTGTGTTCACCCCGAAGTCCGAGATGGAAGTGGAAACCCAGACGAGTTTTTCGACATTGAAACGGATCAACCAAGAACAAATCCCGGCACAAACCTATTAATGGACTTCGAGTTCACGGAAGGAGATGTAATTACGGCCTTATCACAGATGCGAGACAATTCAGCGCCAGGGCCAGACACATGGAGTGCCACATTTCTGAGAAATGCAAAGAGAGTATTGCAAAACCGCTATACTTACTATGGAGGAAATCACTCGACACAGGACAAATTCCACTCCCCTTAAAGAAGGCGAATATTGCCCCCCTATTTAAAGGTGGTAACAGAGCAATGCCCAAAAATTATCGGCCAGTGGCTCTCACCTCACACCTTATAAAGTGTTTTAACGCATAATTAGAGCCAAAATTACCTACTACCTACAAGAAAAAGACTTGTACAACCCAAATCAACATGGCTTCAGGGCGGGTAGATCATCCTGTCACAGCTACTAGACCACCAGGAGAAAATATTAGGAACATTGTGTCGAGGACAAAACATTGATGTAATATATACTGATTTTGCTAAAGCCTTCGATAAATGTGACCATGGAATCATAGCACACAAACTTAAGGATACAGGAATTACTGGAAAGCTAGGAAGGTGGATATTTAATTTCTTGACGCAAAGAACGCAAAGAGTGGTGTAAACGGAGTTAAATCGGAAGTCTCGGAAGTCGTGAGCTCTGTCCACACAAGGGACAGTATTAGCTCCCTTGCTGTTCATAATAATGATTGCAGATATTGATACAGATATTAAGGACAGTATTGTATCATGCTTCGCAGATGACACGAAGATATGTAAGGAAATATTGAACGAAGATGACGTAAGAAAACTACAAAACGACATTGAAACATTAGTCCAGTGGGCAGAAGACACAATATGAAGTTCATCGAAGAAAATTCCAACTTCTAAGATATGGTAATAACAAAGAGCTACAGAAAAAAAGGGTACAAAACTCCGCAAGCCAAAGATAACACCAAATCCACAAGTCAGGGATCTTGGAGTAATAATGTCGTCGGATGCAGAATTCAGAGAGCACTATAAAATCAAAATCACAACGGCTAGAAAAATAATGGGAATCATCTGGAGGAGCTTCCGCAGCAGAAAAGCAAACATCATGCTCAAATTATGGAAGAGTCTAGTCCTACCAATAATTGAGTATTGCTCAGTACTCACAAGCCCACACAGAAAAAGAGACATTGCGAGCATTGAAGCTATACAAAGGACTTTTACGTCTAAGATAGAGGAAACGGAAGGTGAAGACTACTGGTCTCGACTACAATCCCTGGAACTCTACTCTCTTGAAAGAAGGCGAGAGCGGTACACAATAATATACATATGGAACATACTTGAGGGCTCTGTCCCTAACCTCAGAAATGAAATAGAAACAAACTGGAATGAGAGAAGAGGCAGATTTTGTACGGTCCCAGCTGCGGTGGGACAAGGAGCCATGAAAACGAGGATGGAAAATACCCTCAGAATACGGGGCCCAAAGCTTTTCAATGTCCTTCCAAAAGAAGTGAGGAATCTCCAGCACACCAACCTGAATAACTTCAAGAACCAGCTGGACAGATTCTTGTGCAAAGTCCCTGACCAGCCATGCGTGGCTGGCTACGAGGGCAGGAGGCGATCAGAGAGCAATTCCCTCCTTCACCAAGTCCCGCAAATGAGGCGGGATGCTGCAGAGGGGTCGACCGCAGGTCGATCCTGAACCCGTTCAAACTCAACAAAAGTAACAAAAGTAATATCTCAGATAAATACCACAAATGTCGTGAGAATGCAGTCAAAGCAACAGTTGAAACTTCTTTGTCAGCGTAGTCTTCAAGTGTTTTTAGAAGCATGAGATCGTTTCTTGGAGCATCACAAGATGACGTACATGTAAACCAATATTTAATGTACACAGTTGTGACGAACAGTGACACTCGTAACAAGTGATCTGCTAACATTCTGACATAGGAGAGGCGGGATTCCCTAATTGCAGTTTGACGGTGCTGAACAGAATATTGTTCTTGGAAAAGGCACATTTTTATGGCATAAATTGCTCGTGCCATCCATCGAGCTCGGTGTACTGCTCCACGTTTACGAAAAGTGATGCCTTGGGAGGGAGTACCTCCAAGGAATATAATGGAGAGTTCTAGGAGCTCTTGATAGTCTCCCCGAAGCTGTTTTGACTGCAACTGCTGAAGAGCAAATGCAATTAGACCTTTTCTCCTTTCTTCTTCTACCATGTTACCAGTATTTATATTAAGTAGAGTTTTATACTGCGTTTTATCAATATGAGGCCAAGATTCACGGAAATGAGAAAAAACTTCAATATTAGGTGACCTACCAGCATCATGCAGAGAAAATACTTTCTCTAACATAATTTCAAATATGTGATGGCGGCATGCAAGACTCAGCAGATCTTTCTCTAATTCTGTTTCAATTTTAAGGCAAACCCCACCTTTCAATCCAGTATTAGTTGGTGCAGTGTCAAAACACAATGCAGCTATTCTATTTTCTAGTCCCCATTTTCTTATTTCTGTCAGACATGCATCAGCAATACCAGAAGCATTCCCAGTATTGAACTTTGGAACAGCAAGTAATTTTGTAATATCTTTACCAGACACTAAAATTGGTAAACGCTCTACAGTCTTCTGAACAGCTCCAGTATAATCATCCATAATTTTTCCATCCCAGTGGAGAGTAAGGGGTACTTTTGGATCAAAAGATGCTCGAATTTCTGCTGCTAGAGATTCACGATGTTTGTTTCTGGCTCGATGAATTGTTCTGTGGCTAATCTGTAACTCACTTCTGGGAGCTCTGAGCAAATTAGATGAAGCCATTGCTGAGAAAACGTGAACAGCATTTTTGCTACTTATTTTTGTTCGATCTAGTGCTGCAGCAACTTCTTGCGTAACAACTTGAACACGACCTCTGTTAGAACACCTAGACAAAACAGCCTTATGAGCAATCTCTTGATCAAAATCAGCATGATCACTTTTATCAGATGATTCTCCTGATGATTCTAATTCTATCGATTCATTAATTGTTGCTGCTGATGTATATGCTTCCTGCAAATATTTCTGTTTCTCTTTTTGCCTTTCATATGCTAGTGATCGCTCAATTCTGCTAGCTTCTTTCTTTGAAAGTTTCATGTCTACTCCATCATTGATCCACGACGGCCTTTTTCTCTTTGACCTTGTAAGAATAAGCGATCTTCCTCAATCTTAATCAAACTCATGGCATCCTGGTGTGCAATATCAAATAAATCATCCAGTGACTCGCCAAAAATATCACGTTTCTTGCTTTCAGTAGATGTTGATCTATTTATGTTTTTTTTGAGTGACTGCCATTCTTTATGAAGACGTACAACTCTCTCACGCACATGTAATTCAGTTGTTGTAGGTATACGTGCTCTTTCCCAAATCGGCAAAATTAAACGAACAGTTTTCTTAACACTTTCCTTCAGACTCATTTGTTTATCAGTATGAAAATTAAATAACACTTTTAGTACATCACGCCTTGATGGTAACATTGCAGCACTAAATTTTTCTTCACATTTACCAACTAACCAAATATCACTGTAGCGTCTTGTTTTCATTGCCATTTTTGGTAGACACTAAAAGCAAAAAAACTGAACAATTACTGTATGTGGCTGAGCAGAAAAACACAGTTTAACACAACCCACCAGCAGTGCTTGAGAACAACGACTGACGTGTCATGTGTGCCAACTGGTGCATAGCTGCTTTCCTTGTTTGTTTACGTTTAAACCTGTACAGACGTGTAGAGAATGTGTGACTAATACTTGTTCAGTAGCTCTATAACTCCACTTATGTGAAATACTTATATAAGAAAGAATGCTTTACCAAGAAACATAATGTGCAGAACTTGACAAATTACTAAAAACATAGCTAAATACTGTAACATTAAATGCTGTTGAGCAAGTCCTAAATATTGATGCAGCTCCTTCAATTTTTTTGTGTTGCATTTCTACATTAAATTGAACAATAATATACCCTGGTCGTTTAAAAAAAATAAAATTAAAAATTCACTTCTATGTAATTGGCACACCCTAAATTATTATATATATATGATGCAAACCCACAAGGAAAAAGAAAAATTATTCCAATGTCTTTCGTGTATTCAGAAATACACCTCGTCAGGGAATGACGTGTTTAATTGTGAAATTCATCCCCCCCCCCACACACACACATATATATATATATATATATATATATATATATATATATATATATATATATATATAAGCCAATTTATCGTTACCTCTTTAATGGGTAAATCGGTACTATAATGAATGATGATAATTACAGTTAATTGAACGTTAATGATAAATGCTTAGGCCGAGGTCACAGGATCTTTGCAGATCAAATTACGTTACTAATTAAGTTATTAATTGGGTTGATTGCTAGAATGAGTTTTCTTCCTTTATTACACAAAATAAATGATTTATGAATGAGACAGAATATGCTGATTGTTTACAGTTGAAATAATGCTTTCAATATAATAATGGCTTAACATTTAATAACGCGCGAGGTAATGATTAGTCTTTATATAAAGTTCGGTGAATGACACCAGGCCAATGGGGCCTGCACAGTGCACACGCTGTTACATGGTGAGATTTTGCTTGCCACTGATTGTTTACTGCTGGTGTTCGAAGGGCGCGTCCAGAAGTCCTTGTAACGAAGTTGAGGAGTGATGCCTTGTATATTCCCGCGCTGTGACGTCATCTTAGTCGTGCTTGTGTGACGTCATCTTTGCAGTGTTTGTGTTGATGGAACATTGCTAATGTATTTGGAAACATCTCTGCCACTTTAGTAGTCACTACACACACACACACATATATATATATATATATATATATATTATATATATATATATATATATCAGACATGGGGTTGAGGCCTGGCCTCGGGCATATTTTGCAGGCCTCGGACCTCAAAAGTGGTCTTGGCCTCGGCCTCGAGGCCAGCTGAAAAGTGGAAAGGCCTCGTGACTTTCGTGAGGTCTTCGGGAATCCTGATTTGTTTTGTTCTGTAATTTTTAGGGGTGCACCGATATATCGGTATCGGCCAGCCGAATATCGGCTATTTGGCCGATACCGATATATCGGTATCGGTCAGAGGCATATCGGCTGATATTATCATATCATTTATCATTTTATCATATGAATATTTATTATTTATTTATCAAAGTTTGAAAAAATAAAAAAATAAAAGTAATTAATAGGTACCTATTGCACTTATTTAAAATGTATCATGCATTCCTTAATATAGTAATGTTTATATAGTAAATCTAAAGTTAGAATTTAAGTTTATATAGTTAATTTTAAATTTTTTATTATATTATTTATTATATTAATTGGATAATATCACTCTTAGGAAGTCCGAAGTAAAAACTCTAAATTGCCAGAGTGGACATTTAGTGATAAATAAAAATATGAATTGAAATTATTTTAATAAAACAACTATTTTTCTAGGTTAGATAAAGATATATCGGTATCGGCCAAATTTGTATATCGGTGCACCCCTAGTAATTTTCAACCCATGGTAGGGTTGGGGTGGAGATTCTTCAGGTGAGGACCATGACCTGACCGGTGGCCGTATGTGACGGCATGCTTTCATAAATATTATTCAGACAGGTGACTAGTCAGCCGGCAGTCTTTGATAAATACTATTCAGTTAGGTGACCAACGGATGAGTGACAGGTCACTGTGACGTTAGGTACATAAATATTATAAATGTCGCGATATATAAATATTATTCAGTCAGTCAACAATAGACCAATTGAAATTAATGTAGCAAAACTAGTGTGGGAAAGCAATCTATCAGTTGTTCATCAGTTGAACTGAGCTCATATAATGTGTTTGTGTTATTTATGTGTATAAACTATTGTACTGTATCTATTTCTTTAACAAAAAATAGGCCAAACTAGAGAAGAATACCACTTGGTATACCGATAACTAGCTACTGTACTAGCATCGATAATTTTGTTTTTCGCCTGTCATAAATTGTAACATATAAATTTCTAAATAATATGATTTGAAATGAATATATAATATCGGATGCAAACAATAATTTTGCTAATATCGGCATTATAACTGAGATGTAAATTGTTATATTGTTTGCAAATAATTTTTTCGGTCTTTTTCATTTTTTAGTAATATAAAGTATTATACATATAACTTTAAAAATGTCTGATAATGGATAATATCAGGTGCAAATATACTCTTGAATCAAATTACATATATAACATGTTGAAATATCAGGTGCAAATATATTCTTAATATTATCGTTATTATATTATTATCGTATAATATAATTATATAGTAATGTCATGATATAAACTTCATACCTATAGTCCTACCGTACATCAGAAACATCTTTCACATACAGTACAAGCTACAATTACATTAATGATCTTTGGTAGACTTTAAGACCACAATTTCTTATTGTCAAGATACATAAAAATGCAAAACTTAAAAAAAATAAGGCATCTCCAAATGTAGTTCTGCAATGCTCGCTAGAGTCGCTAATAATTGAGCCATTCAGAAATTATACGATTGACACTCAGTGAGTTAGTACAATCTTGAAATATTTTGCTAGATCATCTTCACATCATAACTTTCCATGTTATCATAAATACTCGAAATATTGCGGGTATATTAAAATGAGAAATAAGAACTGCATGAAATGAGAAATAAAAAGTTATTGGGCTAATGTATGGTGCCCAGGAAATCTTGTTCTGGCAACTGTGTCTGACTGTGTGACCTGGCAAGTGTAAACACACAGCCTGACAGTGTTGTGGTGTGGCCGCGTGTGATAGATGAACGTGCTTAATGCTTAATAATTCCCTTTTATTAGGTAAGTGAAGTGAGCTATGTCTTTGTTTATTAATTTCGAGTAGAATCTTGCTTTTTTTATGGATTTAAAAAAAAAAAAGAGATACAGGCTAGTGTGAGGCTACGGTAGTTACCTTTGGAAGAGCTTTAGACCTAGGCTAGGCTAGATTGTTGAGCCTTCCCAAAGCATGACGGAGGTTATTTGTAAAAGATTTCGAAGTGAGTATCTGCACCCAGAGGTGCAAATACCGCATTCGTTATTTGCATCCGAATATCGCACCTCTGGGTGCAAATACCTTCAGCCTAACAATCTTAAGGCCTCGTGAGGTCTCCCCTAAAAAGGCCTCGGCTTCGGCCTCGAGGCCTTTGAAAAATGTATGTCCTCGGCCTCGACGTCCTCATGCCTGATATATATATATATATATATATATATATATATATATATATATATATATATCCCCGCAAGGGGGTTCTAAGCTCGTGCTCTTGAGTGCTCTTTGTGCTCGTTTGTACGTGCTTGTTCCTGGAGGTTTCACGTGCGCCCTCCCGGCCCTAGCACCCAAGGATGATGGGGCTCGACCCTGCAGTCCTTGTCATCCTTGGTCTTTTTCCACTTCGACTGTCCCCTCCACCCTTTCTTTTTCCTCTGTCTTTCCTCTCACTTTTTCTTTGTTTTTCCGCTGAGATATGCCCTTTAAATAGAGGCGAATCGGTTCTTCCTGAACTAAAAAAAAAAAAAAAAAATATATATATTATATACAGGGCGTCCCAAAAAAATGTATACACACTTTAACAGCTGATAGCTCAATTGATGTTTCTTTCTTTCCAAGTTAAACCCATTAGAATTAATAATGGCAGTCAGACTAAGCTTTGAACAAAGGAAATTCATTCTAAAATGCTACTGGAAGTGTGAAAACGCAGTTGAAGTGCAAAGACAGTTTAGGAGGGAGTTTCAAACAGATCCACCAACGCGACTTACCATCACTCGAATTAGAGATAAGTTTGAAGCCGATGGAACTGTTCAGAATGTCCACAAGAAGCGTTCCGGAAGACCACGGACATCGACAAGCCCCACAAAGCAAGAAAGAGTACTGGAAACGTATCACCAAAGTCCAAGAAAATCTGTGCGGCAAGCGAGTCGTGAGGTAGGAATTTCAGAATCGTCTGTCCAACGCATTTTGAAGCGCTGTCAATGGAAAAGTTACATTCCAAGATTAGTCCATGCTATTAATGAAGATGATCCGGACCGAAGAGTGGAGTATTGCGAGTGGTACTTGGCACGATGTGGATGTGGATTGGACGAAGGGGTTTCGTAGAATACCCTCCGCGTTCACCAGACCTCACACCACGACTTTTTTTTTGGGGATACTT
Organism: Bathynomus jamesi; assembly: GCA_023014485.1. Lineage (NCBI taxonomy): Eukaryota > Metazoa > Arthropoda > Malacostraca > Isopoda > Cirolanidae > Bathynomus > Bathynomus jamesi. The sequence continues at coordinate 59,102 of JAJOZX010002474.1, forward strand.
AAAAGACAAAGTCTACGCTATAAAACCTGCAACAGTCGCTGAATTGAGAGCAACCATTGAACGAGAATGCACACAAATACCAAACGAAATGTTTCGTGATGTTTGCGATTCCATTGCTTCGCGTTATCAGCAGTGCCTGGACCAGAACGGACGTCGGTTTGAAAACAGGCGTTGACAAAACAATTAAATAATGTCTGTAGATTCTATTACATTTTGAAAATGAAATGTATTTTAATAAACACTGCCTTTATAATTATTTAAAGTGTGTATACATTTTTTTGGGACGCCCTGTATATATATATATATAAAATTAGGATGGAAAATTATTTTCAAAATGCCTGAGTGTGGGAAAGATGTGTATTGGGGAAAGCATCAATGTGCTAAAAATTATCCTCCTATTATTAAATTTAAGATGTGCACACTGAACTCAAAGTTTCAGAAATATAACAAATATTGTTGAATTTCACCATTCGCTTCATATGACACATCAATCATATTCCAGAAAGCCTGAGAGCAAGGATGATCTGTATGTCTAAAATAATGATTATGTGATACAAATTCCCTTCTAGATTGTTTGTTAATATGAGTAAATTTGGCTCAAAGTATTGAAAAATGGTAGAAAATGCCTGAATTTTATAAGTTATTTATATAATATAATTCTAGATTAAAATGCCATGCTAAAAGCATTCTCTTTGAGTATGCCAATTATTGCGTAGTTATTATAATACTTAGCTCCCTATAGTTTTTGCAGCTCTTCGCAGATTTGAATTTCAAAAGCTCACTTAACTTATGATGATCTCGTCTCACTTTGCTTAGATCAATGACGTAAGTCGAATCTGTGAGCAATTCCAAAATCTTGCAGTACAGCTGATGTAATTGCTGCGCATCCACGATCTGAAATGCCATGTCTGTCGCATTCCCTTGTCATTGTTGGGAGACTTAGTCGTATTTGTGATGTACTAACACCATCTTCAGTCATGGCATAGTGCTTAGGGGATGGTAAGTTATATGTAAATGTTTATCTTCAGATGAAATGACCAGTGTTGGGCACTAAAGCGTTAATCCGATAACAGTTAATTAACGAAGTTAACTTTTTTTAACGGACTATTAACGGAAGTTAATTTCCATTTATCGTTATCGGACCAGTTAACTTCCGATAACTCGATATTTAGTCCGTTAAAGTCCGTTAACACGTTAACTGCGAGGAGTCATTCACGGAAGATCACCGCTCCGCGAATGAATTCAAACCGCCATAACTTCAGTCTGCCAATTCCGTCCTCTGCCGCAGTGGAACGGCTCTTCTCTCTCGGCAAGGACATCCTGAGGCCCAAGAGGTCAAGACTGGCAGTTGGGCCTAACTTTGAGAAGTTGGTCTTTCTGAAGGGCAACCAGCACATTGTGTCATAGTCTTTAATAAATGTGCCTAAAATTTAATTTTACCTTTCAGTTCCCGCCATAATAATTCTCTGGTAAATTAAAATTTAGTTAATGGTTAGTGGTTACAAGGGTTTCAAAACATGTAATCAGTACATTTTTTATTAAAAATAAAAAAAAAAGTTATTAAGCAAAAAAGTTGCAAAACTTGATAAAAATACAGTTAAATACCTATTTATTGTTGGATTTTGCATAAATAAACATTTTCTATGGGTTTTAAAGCTTTTTTCCTTGATATTTTTTAAATGTTAGTAAAGAAATAGTTATCGTTAACGGATTATCGTTAACTTCCGTTAACTTTGTAGTAAAATTATCGGATTATCGTTATCGGAGTTAAAAATTGGGGTTAACGGATTATCGTTATCGAAGTTAACTTTTTGGTTAACGGTGCCCACCACTGGAAATGACATCATCATCATCACTAACAGTCATGGGATCATCAGAAGAAATGGGGTCCACTTCATAACCAGTGCCTTGATCTTTTTAGATCGGCTCTCATTTACGAAAGTCTTGACGCGTGCTATATATGAAGCACTGCGTTTTCGCTCCTTTGGCTGTTTCAACAACTTTTGGTACTTTCCATTATATTCTTTGATACATTCAACTATTCTTTGGTGTGAAATATGGGGAATTGAAGCTTTAGCCCAAAGATTTTCAATTTTCAACGCAACTAAATTGGCAATAATATTAAAAACAGGTTTTTCAGTTCCTTCACTCTTCATTTTATTATTCAGAAAAAGGCAGTATTTCAGCACATCATGAAAGGTTGGCAACATTGTTTCACTAAGTTCGGCAGGAGCTCCTAATACTGGACAATTACAGTCACTTCTTGTTTTTGTTGCCATTTTGTTGGTCGGTCAAACAACTATTCTCTGTTACAGTGTCTAATCCAAAGAAGAGAGAAGAATGTGGGACTCTTTAGTATTCCTTTATTAAATATCAATAAGAAATCAACTAAAAATAATCACGATATCGAGATCACAAAGAAAGGAGGAAACAGGGAACAACAACAGCATACACGCATTTGGTGACAGACTAGCAGAAACTGACACCTGGTACTACACAAACAGCTGTTAAACGCGCGCTTCCACTAACATGTTCAAACATGTCAAGCAACAGTTTTCTGGTTGCGATGATAGTCTGAGATTACTAAACACTGTATAAAACCTGCTTTATGAGTCAAAATAGAAATTTGGTATTCTTTAATAAATTATATAATCATAGGGGTATAATTCCTTCACACAATCATCATTTTACCGATACACGCCATTTTTGCCCTCATCAGATCTGAAATTTGGAGAAATTTCACATTTACTTATATGGTAATATGCCAACATTTTCGCTGTTCGGTTGAAACTTTGAGTTCAGTGTGCACATCTTAAATTTAATAATAGGAGGATAATTTTTTAACACATTTGATACTTTCCTCAATACACATCTTTCCCATACCCAGTCATTTAAAAAAAAAATAAATAAATAAAAATTCACTCCACCCTAATATATATATATATATATATATATATATATATATATATATATATATATATATATATTTTAACTGCAAACACGCAGTATAATTAACGTAAAGAACGACGCTTGTATAAGAGAATATACCGCGCAAGATGAGGAGAGAGAACGAAACAAATGAAAAAATGAGGTAACCACCCGGGAATCGAACCCGGGATCTTCCGATTGCCGGTCAGATATGATAACCATTACACCATGGGCCTCACTCGAACAAATGCCGTAATTCTCCTACATACGCGCAGAAACCAATGCCCCAAGGGGGCACCTTCCGCATGCCGTACATTATATACATTTTAACTACAAACACGCAGTATAATTAACGTAAAGAACGACGCTTGTATAGGAGAATATTCCGCACAAGATGAGGAGAGAGAACGAAACAAATGAAAATGTTTCGTTCTCTCTCCTCATTTTGCGCGGAATATTCTCCTATACAAGCGTCGTTCTTTACGTTAATTATACTGCGTGTTTGCAGTTAAAATGTATATAATGTACGGTATGCGGGAGGTGCCCCCTTGGGGCATTGGTTTCTGCGCGTATGTAGGAGAATTACGGCATTTGTTCGAGTGAGGCCAATGGTGTAATGGTTATCATATCTGACCGGCAATCGGAAGATCCCGGGTTCGATTCCCGGGTGGTTACCTCATTTTTTCATTTGTTTCGTTCTCTCTCCTCATCTTGCGCGGAATATTCTCCTATACAAGCGTCGTTCTTTACGTTATATATATATATATATATATAATATATATATATATTAAGTTTGAACAACCGTTCAGGGTCGATCTGCGTTCGACTCTGCAGCATCCCACCTTATTTTGGGGAGTCAAGGACTTTATACATGAAACAGTCAAGGTAGTATTTGAGGGTAGTTAGGTTAGTGTGTCGGAGGTTCCTCAGTTGTTTTTGACCACGTAGAAGAGTTTTTGAACTCGTATTCTGAGAGTATTTTTCATCTTCGTTTCCAAGGCCCCCTCTGTCTGGGAGTGGGATTGTACAGACTCTACCTGTTCTCTCATTCCAGTGTGTTTCTACTTAATTTCTCAAGTTTTAGACATATCCCTCAAGTATTTTCCACATGTATATTATTGTGTGTCGCTCACGTCTTCTTTCCAAGGATGGAGTAGAGGTTCAAGGATTCTTCTGTCTCAGACGTAAAAGTCTTTTGTACGGCTTTTATGTTTGCAATGCGTCGTTTTCTTTATAGGCTTGTGAATACTGAGCAATACTCGATTATTGGTAGGACTAAACACTTCCATAATTTTAGTGTGATGTTTGTTTTTCTGCTATGGAAGCTCCTCTAGATAATTCCCATTATTTTTCTTGCCATTATGGAATTTAATGTTATATACGATATAGTGTTCTTTGAATCCTGCATCTGATGACACTGGGATGCAGTTTGGTGTTTTTGTGCGAGTGGATTTGGTGTTAGTTGTGTGTCTTGCAGTGTTTTGTACCCTTCATTCTCTACCTCCTTCAATTGTAATTTTTCTTCGTTGAACTTCATATTGTTGTCTTGCACCCACCCGAATAATGTTTGAATGTCATTTTGTAATTTTTTTATGTCGCCTTCATTTGATAACTGTTCAGGATTGGCCTGAGTTTAACCCCTTTGAAACAACACGCCTTATTTGGTGCATTTGATGAAGGAGAGGGTTGCTTTCTACTCGCATCCCGCCCTCATAGCCAGCTCATATATGGGCATGTAAGTCTGTTATTCGTTATTTGTTGATGGACATGCCTGAAGGTGAACTCATTACGCACTACCACACAATAATTTTGTCTTATTATTTACTATAGTTTGGAGCAAACAATGAATTCACATTGATACACACAGAATGAGCAACATAAAAGTGTATATTACGAATTTGTTATATACTTTGCAGAACACACTTTTAATTTAATCACCCTGTACTTTTTTAATAAAATAAAATCATTAACCATAACAACAGAATGATCATACCCTTCAACGAAGAGTATGTGTTTCTTTAAACTAAAAAGTATTGTTTTTTTTTGTTATTCAAAACTAAACATTTTAGTAATTAGTCACTGAAATGATGCCCATTTTAAATTCCTTTTCCAACGACTAAATTAAACTCGTGTATAAACATGTAGAAGCATTTATAGGAACGTTGTATTATAAATACGAGGGTCGGTACGAAAGTAATGCCTCTTATTTTTCAGTTTATATTTACTTTATTTATATATCCTCGTATATTTATTTACTATATTTAGTTTATATTTGCCACGTATATACGCATATTTCCTTTAATTTTCATTGTAATTGGAATTATATTAGTGAGAAATAAAATAAGAGGCATTACTTTCCTACCGCTTCTCGTACAATTTTTATTTTTATTATTTCGGGTGGGACATTACAGTCCCATCAGTCGTGAAAGGGTTAAAAACTTAAAACCAGTATACATTAATTATAGACTTTAATACAGTATATCTGTGTCTAATTCTGAAAGAATTTACACACACACACACACACACACACACACACACACACACACACACACACACACACAAAAAAAAAATTATATGCATAATACATAAATTATTATTTTTCATTTAGATACTTTTGCATTTAATACCTCGCACGACATATTAGTCCCTAATTATCTTGAAATATAAGATACAATTATTTTTTGTTTTTTTCTACCGTATTATGTTATCTTGCATTGAGAAAGACCGCTATTCTCTTTAATATCAAAGCATTTCGCGAGTCTGAATTAGTATCAATCCATTTTGTGAATTCAAATTACCCAAATAACGTATTTTATAATTAAGAATGATTCACATTAATGCGTTTTAAGTGCAATAACCAGAAAGGAAAAGGCAATAAAAAGGGGAAGTAGGATTCATATTGTCTCATATATGTTTTTATTATTCTCTTATATATAATTTAAAAATAATAATTACATTAGTAATTAATGTGTATCTGATGGCTGTAATTAACGAACGGCCTGACGACTTGGGAAGCACTCGACGGACGAAACTCGGACATTGTCGAGGTTTTGGTCTTCGCCGTTTGGCGTTTTGTTGGTAAGACTGTTCCCTAACCTAACCTAACTTAATTTAACCGACACTCTCTAGTCATTTTTATGTCACATCGATCAGATGTCGTTAGACTGTCGCTAATTAGTATAATTAGCCGTTATTAGTTAACAATCCGGATTCAGTGATATTTTCAGGTTAATAATTATAATTAGTGGGGGGGGGGACAAAACTGGCACAGCTCTAATACCAGACGAACGCAGCACATTGAACTAACTCTTGAATTATTAGTAGTTTCACTGTCAGGAGTAAAACCCCGAAGACTTCAGTGTCTTTACTTCGCTTATAGGGAAACAGTGTTACCCATTGAGCTACGGTCGCTGACTATTTTCGGACTAACGACATTTCTTTGATGTGACATTATTTCGACACGTTTTTTTTGGGGGGGGGGGATCATTAAACCAATTTGGGACGATACGCAGTTGATAAGTTTACTGCGAATTTCAGACAAGGGGGTTTCATTTTTGTTTGGGCAACCTCGCACTGTTTCTGTATTAACGCTAAGTCACTCCTCTTACAAACTTCGTATATATCATTATAACTAGGAATTTCTTACTGAACGTACAGGTTTCGGAAAAAAATTCGCCTAGAAGTGACTTTGATGGCTGAACGACTGGAATTGCTTAAGATCGCCGTTTGCATTCTTTGTCTGTTGTCTTTCTAACCTAGTGTCTAACTTTCGGCCGTAATTTTTTTTGGACTACAACCGAACCACATTCCAAGGTTCCTTTTCCATAAATCCTACTCTGAAACGGAGTGAGACCATCTCGTTGAGTAAGAGATGCGTGTCAGTATAGCTTTTCTCGAAACGTTGAAAGTGATTTTCGTTCATACTCTGATACTTTAATGATGTTAATAATAATGATAAAGATAAGCTTTATTGGTAGGATATAAATCCCATAAAATAGTACAATAGTGTTGAAGGTAATAAACGATACGTAAATCAAACAGTAATAAATAAATAAAAAACCTAAAAATTATGACAAAAAAAAAGAAATAAAAATAAGACACGTACTGAAACGAGTAATAATAAAAATTACTCACAGCTTAAGACTACAAAAAGAAAAAATGGAAATAAAAGTAAGAAGTACACATAACGACAATACCAACATATATATATATATATGGTAATGATAATGATGATAATAACAGTGGTAATGTTCACTGGCAGGAGGCAGATCCCATAAAAAAAAGCTACAGTATTCATGACGGTGATCAACGATACAACTAATTAATTAAATAATAAATTTAAGAACAAAAACAAAAAAATGACTAAGGTAAATGAAGAAATAACATTAATATACGTAAAGAAACGAGAAATAATAAAATTAGTAATAATACAGATTCATAAAAGTAAAAAGTACGTCATGGAATGGCTAATGAGGGAGTTAAGTGAGGCTATAGACAAACTTTCATTCATACCTAGAGGTTTACAGTCCAGAAAGACGTAAAGTAAAAATGATGAATGGCTTGGATAGTTGGATTGTTCGAGTTCTTAATTCTTCGCATTAGACTGTATTAAGAGCGTCTTGTTACCTCAGGGAGGCTCGGAACGTTGCGGTTAGCAAATATTTGAGAAGCTGAGCATCTTGGAAGTAACTTATGCAGCAGTCTATAGGATCTGTTGTAAAGCAAACTGAGCGTTCTGTAGGAGTATTTTTTATAATAACGCAGAGTTGCTGCCCATAAATATTAGTGCAGAAAGTACGAAAAAGAGTGTCTTTAGCTTCGCTCGTACAGAATTTGAAGCTCCTTATAATCTTGTTTGTCTTAGCACAGTAACTTTGATATTGTTTCCTGATGTCTGAATTGCCACTCAAGGAGCTGGTGATAATTTGACCTAGATACTTAAATTCTCGTACCCGCTCTATTGGTTCGTCTCTCATTTTGAAAATAATATTAGGTGTTTGGTTTGAGCTTTTAGGATGGAATTGTATAACTTAGTTTTAGTAACACTATAATTAATGTCATGGTTCTGTGAATTTTTTATAAGATGATCCAGACGTTTCACCGAAGGTCTTATTAACACCATATCATCGGCATAGACCAAGTTATTTAACCTCGTGCATTCTATACAGCATCCCACTCTTGCCTCATTAAGAGAAGCAATTAATCTATCAATATCCATCATTTTCTAATTAAAACAGTAAGTTTTATCAAATAAGTTGAAATAGTAAGTTTCTCCACCCTAAAATGTGCTTTTCTTAATAAATTTATTATTTTCTAATCCCAAAAAGTTGTTTTTATATTTTCCTCCACAGCCCGTTAAATAACGGAAAAAATCCGGTTTACAAGAAAGCAAAGTTTTGTGAATACAGTAATTGGAATGCCAGTTGTGTGATGATTGTATTTGACGAGATTCTCGCACGAAACTCGTTGTCACTAGTTAATAATATGCTCTCGTTGTTATGCATTTTCCTTCGTTTTTGTTATATGTAGATAGTACAGGGTGTTCGGAAAGTCACTGTGCACTTATATTTAATAGCATACAATAGTATAACATTGCATATATGATAGAGGTTATGGATGGGACCATCAGAACTTATAAAAGGTGTTGAAAGTGATGTCCTTTAACAGCAATACAGGCTTGGACCCGTCTTATTTTATTTTGAAACACCTTTGTCAGTTCTTCATTAATTAACATTAATTATATAAGTGCACAGTGACTTTCCGAACACCCTGTATAATAATGTTAAAAATTCAGTGCAAAACATCATCATCAGTAGCAAGATATACTCCAGTGTTATTTTAATGCCTACAATTTTTTTTCCTCTCTCTCTCTCTCTCTCTCTCTCTCTCTGAATTTAGAATTATGTTCATTCAAAACTTTTTGAATTTTTTGCGGAAGGATTTTTTTTTAAAAGAAGAAATATTTCAGACATTTATTTTGATACATTCAATTTTGCCAAAAATATATATTATAAGGTTATTTATATATTTCCCATTTAAATATATTTATATATTAAACAACAATTTCATAAATAATTTTACACATAACAGAAGCTTATTAAGTAATATTTTATTTTTCCAAAATCTTTTTTGAAAACACTTCAGTAGAATACGCATGCAAAATTTTAAATACACCTTGTTAGAGTAAATTTAAGTATTTAAAAAGTTACAAAAATCTTTTGAGCGTTCATCTTTGTCAGTACAAAATTCAGATTAAATACAACCTCATATATATATATATTAGTGTTGCAGAAAACGGAGATTTTTGTTCATTTCTTGAACGTTTTTTGGTCTTTTTTTTTCTTTTACCTTATCCAATAGGAAGTTCTTTACATAGAAAATAAATATATAATTTCAATAAATTACAGTTTATACGTTTTGTATAAACATACAAAACATATATTTTAAATATATAAAATATATTTTCTTTTAATTAAATTTAGATCTAAAGGTTACATACAGCGAAGGCTTAATAACTATTTTTCAGTTTCTTTTATATTTCAAACCAAACTACATTCATAAGTATATTATAGACAATAAAAAATTACTAAATGTTACGAAAACGAGGAAAAATATCTAGCAGACGTTTATGAATTATAAAATATATTAATTAATGTTCGGCCTAGGCTCCAGAGCTGCGTTTCTCAACTTTTTTTTTTTGTTGGTGCTGGCGAACCCGCTCCCACCCCCCCATTTTTTTGACATAAAATTAGCGATCCCCCTTCCCTAAATTTTGATGCAGTATACTTGAATTTCAAAAGTAGATCCCGAATTAACTCTCATGAGATGATGGAAAGTTGCTAAAAAGTGGCTATTTAATTCGTTAAATGAAAGAGTGGTAGAGTCTATCAAACTTGCGTAAACCGACACGATAAATTGGTTGAACTTTCTTCTGACAAGACCCTCTTGCAGTTGTCATTCCCGTCAGAAGACTTTTGCGTACATTTTGAATATCACGGAAGGAGTATCCATAACTGGTGTCTGAAACATTGAAAGTTTTAATTCCGTTCGCAACTTCATACTCGCGCTAACTGGGCTTCTCATCATTTGTTGCATTTAAAACAAAACAATGAAATTCACTGTCTATATGTTACTTTGTATTTAGTCTGTCCAACTTAATATAAGAAGTTTGACAAATGCAAAGCAAGCACAGGTGTCTTATTGAAAGACGGATTAACAGATTTATACTGAGATAACGACTAACAGAAAATAATTTCAACTGTAAAACTGTAACATTACACGAGTTTCTCACTTGAAAAAAAACGGTTTCTGTCTGATTTTACGTATTTCTGTGATTTTCGTCGGAAAAATAAACTTTAGTTTACCATATAGGCTGAAATTTTTTTTTTTTTTTTTTTTGCTAAGAACAGGGACCTCATAGCTGAGTACTTATCGGGATTCCGAGGTTGAGAAATACTGCCCGTCATGATATTTGATACAATATTTTCAACTCTTCTTTTTAATAGTTGATAGCAATCAGGGACGGGAAAGTATGCCATTTTCAAAATCTCAGTACTTACTGACTCGCAGTTAAGAAATGTCTATTGTGAAATTAACTGTACATTGTACTGTACTTAACATTTCACTATTACCAAACTACCAATTTGTTTTAGTAGTCTGAGGTAAAGTATATTCAACAGTAAGTTAATATGGTCCTAAGATATGTCAAAAGAAGGGGGGTTTTAATATTATTTAATAATTTTTAGATTTATATTTTAAATAAAATTAATTTTGGTGAGCATTAAAAAAATCCCAAAAGCAAAAAAAAAACAACGAACCTAATATACACGGTGAACCAAAAGTAGGTGGACAGTAGGTTGAATACGGTTTGTGTTATATTATATTATAACTATGGTGTTCATTATAACTATGGTGTTTGTGTTTTATTATATTAAATATTATAACTAAATTTATTTAAATTTTATTTTGTATTATAGTATACACAAAAATTAAATATGTATTCTCAAAATAAACGTTATCATTTACTGTCCACCTACATTTGGTTCACCCTAATATAATATATATATATATATATATATATATATATATATATATATATATATATATATAATAGATCACTACAGTTATGGAATTTATGGAATTAAAAGTATGGTAATTATTGACCTCTGGAAATTTGTCAATTTGACACACTGCCGACAGAAAATTATACCCACATATAGAAAAAAAAATTCTCCTTAATATATATTATAATATATATATATACTGTATATAGTGCCCTGCCTGAATAAAATTAACGCCCTCCTAAAACAACGGAATGAATATGTGGCATCGTCCTCTTGAAACATGATGCCCTCCAAGTGAAGTTTCCATTCCGAAAGAAACGTAGGAGGTTTTCATCAAAGATGGATCTGTAATCTTGTAAATTAAGATGTCCCTCTACGAACACAGGGTCAGTTTTTTCAGAGTGCCAAATGCCTACCGATACTATAACAGCACAAACACCGAATTTCACATTGGATTGCACCAATTTGGGATTGAACATATTGCCACAGGTTCTCCATACCCAGATCCGTCTTCCTGATGCAAACTGCTGGAGTGTTCATTTATCTGAGAAAAAACAAAGAGCGCCAAAACTAATCAGTCATGTTTTTCATCTGCACGGACCACTCACATCGTTTCCTCTTATTAGGCTCAGAGAGCGTTCTGCATAGACCGTTTCACATAGACCTGGGTACAGTGGACGTGTAGTTAGACGGAAGCCAGTGCTGTCTGAGCAATAAAAGGGAACGATATGAGTGGTCCATGCAGATGAAGTACAAGTCTGATCAGGTTTGGCACTCTGTTGTCTTCTCAAATGAATGAACATTCCAACAGTTTGCTTCAGGAGGACGGATCTGGGTATGGAGAATCTGTGGCAATATGTTCCATCCTAAATTGGTGCAATTCAGTGGTTGTGCTGTTATGGTGTGAGAAAGTGTTTGGCACTCTGAAAAAAAAAAAACTGACCCTGTGTTCATAGAGGGACGTCTTAATTCACAAGATTACATAGTCATCTTTAATGAGAACGTCCTACGTTTGTGTTGGAATGGAAACTTCACCTGAAGGACATCATGTCTCAAGAGGATGGTGCCACATGTTCATTCCGTTGCTTTAGGAGGGTGTTCATTTTATTCTGGTAGGGCGCTCTATATATATATATATATATATATATATATTATATATATATATAGATATATATATATAATATATATATATATATATATATATATATATATATAAAATATTACAATTTCAATAAAACAAATTACACACATGTACATTTGTGTATAAAGCGGCCCTTACTAACTATACACAATATTTTACACAAAATTAATAGAAACAATATAATCTGGAATAGCTTTTTACCCCACGCAGCCAAAATCAAACCGATGATTTAGGGATGCTATACCCAAACAATCCATATAAGTAGGGACAGACCCCGTTAAACTATGTTAGGTTTAAGTTAAAATGGGTCAGTATCGATTAGGTGCCATATGAATCATTTCAGTATATATAAGTACTCGTAACGTCCTGTCTGTATACCAGTGTTTCCCAATCTGAGTGCCGCGAAATTTGATGGAAAAGACAAAAATAAGTAATTGAAAATTCAGAAGGTACTGAAGATATGCAAATTTCAAATGAAACAAACACTCGCGATTTATTACGTTCATACGAAAACTATATAGTCTCAGGTTGAAGTTACGTGATGCTGAGGTGCGGAAGTGAGGGGCTGTATGTTAAAATAGTGGGAGAGGAAAATCCCCTGGTGTGGCGCGAAGAAGACAAAATGTTCATTGGGGTGCCTTGAACCAGAAAAGATTGGGAACCACTGTTGTATACTCCAAAAACTATCCGCTGTGTCTAAAATTGAGAGTATAGAAATAGGATTACACGTATTCTGCGCAGAAGAGGGTTTAAAAAGTACACTGTTATAGTAGTAGGGTGGCATCAAAATTACATTTAGGCCTATTTCTACTCTCAAGTTTAAAATATGGACTACCTGAAAATGTAAATATGTCGAGTTGCCGTAAATAATTTAAAAAAAAAAATGAAAGGTTGAACTCAACCTTCTTGGACAGATCTAAGTACGAGTTGACACATTTTAGGGTTTAAAAAATTCAAAACTGACATCTCTTCATTTCTCCAAAACTTGTCAGCAATATACATCTATACTATTTATATAGGTTTGTATACAAGTAGAATCTTTCTGAAAAAAGGACCGATCCAAAATCTGACGCGTCTTAATGTGTCAAAAACGTGCTAGAAACATATACCTAATTTTTTTCTTTGTGCGTTCATTGTCCATCGAAGTTAAAAGAAAAAAATTAGGATAAGAATAGCGAGGGCAAGTTTATATTTTCATCGAATGAGCGGACAATCCTTGGAGGACATACATACACTGTCTATCTTAATTTCGTAGTCGAGATTACTTTATACTCGTAGTTTCCAATTGGTTATGAAGAAGGAATTTACTTTTAAACTTAATCATCAACACAAAAATTCATAAAAAAAATGGTAAGGAAAGAAAGAAAGAAGTTGTCCTCAAAGGGTAGCAACTGAGAGCACACAAATCCTTCTCATCAGGTTACCCTTCCGTCGCCGGAACAGAATGTCCTTAACAAGATCATTTAATTTCGTATCAACCTCTCCATAAACACGGGTTCCATCATCGTATAAGATTATTATTATTATTATTATTATTATTTAGGTTTGCCCAGTATATTCTCCATAATTAATCAGCTAATATATATATATATATATATATAATATATTTATTATGCAAGAAGGAGGTGCCAAGGGCGAACGCCCGCAAAAACGCCCATCCTCTCAGAAAGAGAAGAAAGCCAAAAACCAAAAAATGTTATTTTAATCCATTAATAAAAAAAATTTGAAATCCTTATTTCTGTTTTTAGTATCATATATATATATATATATAATTATATATATATATATATATATATACACACGGACCGTGCATGGAACAAGGAACTCTTCTAGGAAAATTAAATCCACTATAGTCCGAAAAGTAATGGTAAATGACAAATACTATAGTTTTTCTTTTCATGATGCTAACCCGACGTGGGCAACGGGTCACTCGCAAAGAGGTCCCAAAAATATAGCTTCCCTCACCAGCTATCTGCAAAGCAGATAGGATTCAGCTTTGGGACAGGATCTAGGGTTTAAAACAGCCTAGCCCAACTACATTTAGAACCTCAATATAAGCAAAAGACTCGCTGCCTTCACGTCAGATTGAATACATCAAAGAAAAAGGGGTAACTATTATATTTTTAGCCAAAAACCAAAACTTAAACCTCAAATGGCAGAATTGAGCGCCCACTATATATTATAATATATATATATAATAATATATATATAACTTTACAACCTTATTTATATACATTATTTAACTGGAGCCACCATACAAAATTCAACGAAAACATTCTAAATTTGTTAATTGGAATGGCTGTCATAAGTACGTCGTGTAAATAATTAAATATTTACCAATTCTCAATTCGTTTTTAAACTCGTTCTTATTTCCAAAAATTCCTCATGAATTGTATAAAATCTACTAATTGCAGCTTTGAAACTGTAATTAATATATATATATATATATATATATTCTCTTTGTTTCCCTAAATTTAATGAAAGAACAATCATTTTCTGAGACAATGTTATTCCTAAGGATACAGTATCTTAATTACAAAAACATTCTTTTGTTACCCTTCTAAAATTTTTATATATATATATATATATACACTGTATACTACTTTCTTTTATAATAGTCTGAGAATTAATTAATGACAACAGAAAATCGGAGCTCAAAGTTGGAAGGAGGCAATTATTGTCTTAATTTTCTTTAATAGAAAACGAGATTTTTAAGGGCGACTTAATACCGTGACTAAAGATGGCGCTTTATTGTCCGCTGTAATAGTCGTAATATGACTTTACTTTTAATCAGACGAAATCTTTTATTAATTTAAATTAAATTCTACACAGAGCGAAAAACACTTGTAGTTTAAACAATCGCTTGTGTGTGTATATATATATATACACACACATATATACACACAGTAAATACTCGATGAGTCGGAATTCGGGATGAGTCGGACTCGTCCTCTGTCAAGTGCTATTATTCTTTTGTTTATTTTACTGAGAGAAGTGTTTTATTTCCTATGTCAAGTGCCATTATTATTTTGTTTCTTTTACTAAGTGAAGTGTTTTTTTCAATACTGTATTGTACCAAAAAGTAAACAATAAAATTTTTTGTGTTTCGCGCTCAAAATAATTCCAGCAACGGTAAGTGAAACGAAGTGTTATTGTTTTTTAATGTTTATTTTGTTTATTTTTAACATTGTATTAGACTCTCACTAATCAAACTTAAAAGGTTAGAGAGTATTTATGCCTCTTTAGGGGTAAATAGGGGGGGTAATAATTCGCGATGAGTTGGACTTTTCAGTGAGTCGGACTGGCTAGAGCCCTATATAGTCCGACTTATCGAGTATTTACTATATATATATATACACACGAGTATATATGTTTTTTAGTAGCCATAGTTTTGACGTTTTCTACAATGTCATCTGCACTGAAAATAATTACATCAATATATACCATACAAAACATATACTTAAGCTAAAATTTTACTTCCACAGAGAAAAATAATTAGCTAGCTGCTCTCTGTAACGAGATATAATTAAATAATTTAATAATAATAATAATAATAATGGCATTATTATTATGATTATTATGATTATTATTATTATTTGCGAGTTTGTTAATGTTATTGAACCAAACCATGCAGGAGCTTGAAGCCCATTTCTTCTGTATTCTCATTAAGACTTAAATAATTACATTGTAAGAATGTAATTACCTAATTACAACCTGTAAATTGTATATTTTTTACTATAAATAATGAAACTTTATATATAATTGTTTGAAATTACACTAATTAAAATTAATGACTATATATACTGTATATATATATATATATATATATATATATATGGTTGGTCTACAGTGATGATATACATTAATCACAAATAGAAAAAAAAAATTACAAAGATACGCTGAAACTGTAATAAATGGAATATCTTTTTTGTTTTTTAAAACGATGTTCTTATTAGTACCAATGATTACACGTAAATTGATCAGTCGAGAGTCGATCCGGAATAATTGTGATGATCGCATCTGATTTTTTTATGCTTTCGATCATAATATTCATAATGATTATTATTATTATGCGGGTTTGCATAATCAATTAGTAATGATAATAATCAATTTAGGAGAGACAGAAACCAGCACCATCGGGCGACGAAACCCCGCCCCTCAATGTCTTCACTTCGCTTATACAGGAAAATGATGTTACCCACTGAGCTACGGACGTTGGCTGCCCACGAGTGATACCCTACATGTGTGTGTCGATGTGGTATAAATCTGTATACCCTCTCAAAGTGTTCAAGCGTCGCTGAAATACCCGATCGAACAACATCTACAACTGGGATATTATTTTTGGTCTAAGAGAAGGACAGAGAATGGGGTCTCGCGTATCGTTCTGGGTGGACAAAATTCGGATTTTGAATGTTGCCCATGCCATGGCTATGGGACGGCGTTGGGGTCAGGGGTCTACCCATATGGGATTGAGGATGCATGTGCGAACCGACTGAGAGAGAGGCTTCTACCGACAATCTGTGACCTCCTATACCGGTGTGAGGGTCGTGGGTAGGGAGTCTGTGCCCGGCATATGGGTTGGTACTGCATCTTCGAGAACCTTCTGGCTGTGGCTGTGGCGGGTAATTTCTCCCACTGAATTTCAGGTAACCTTGAAGACCTCCCTTCTTCCGCCTTTCAAAGGAAAACAAGACCATTAAAATCGTTTAAAATTACTTTATCGATCTTTCTGCTATAAGAAACGGGTTTTATAGCAAGATTTTTATATCACGGTAGTTTTACAGTACAGTATTTAACGCCTTCGTTCAAGTTCGTTGGCCTTTGATTGCCGGTTTTTATGGACACAACATAAAAAAGAAAAAATGTGCAAGAAAATTAATGCAAATTCGTGCCTGTGAGGATAAAACAGTGCGTGTAAGAAGATAGCGGATGAAGGAGTTTTATACCCACTTCGTTCACTCAAGAGAAAAATTGTCGATATTGTCAGTGTGTTTCGACATCGTTTACCTAAACCAACTGATCTTAACATAAACTCGTTGGAGTATTTGGTAGTAAAGCGGAAGGCTGTTAATCTGCGTTCGATTCTCGACCCGGACTTCATACTTCAGATTAAGATGCTTTTCTGGGTCTTCCTCAGTTGGTTAGTGGTTCGGATTAATCAGTGAAGGGGCAGAAACCGGCACAGCGCTCAGGCCAACTAATGCGACCCATGACGCTAACTCATGGATTACTCTTAACCATCACCATCGGGAGTCGAGTCCTGGAACTCAGCCTGTTTTTACTTCGCTTATAAGGAAACGGTATTACCCACTGCAGTACGGGCGGTGACTTAAGTAATGGTGATGGAAGACTTGGAATTTTTTTCTGTCGGTCTTTGTAAATTGTTAACATATTTATTTTTGAGAAAGTGGGTATAAAAATCACAAATAAACGGTGACATTGATGGGTCGAAGGGAAAGTTTAAAACGTGCACTTAACTTTTGCATTTATATTTTGGAAGAGGTTTTTTTTTATTATTATTATTTGGATTTGGGAGCGCGTCATCACACCATTTTGGGGAAGGGGGGCCGAATTTTCGCTGAAATATCACCGTTGTACGTCTTTAAATACTTTGATTAAACGTGGTTTGAATTTTAATTATTTTTAAATGGAATTTAAAGCATAGATTAGATTAGTTTAAAGATTTGTTTTAATTTTTTTATTGTTCAAACAGTGAGTGCATTATCCTTTTGAAATTTTGTGTTGAAGTGTGATTCATAAAAAACATTAATCGACATTATACTTAATTATATAAATTATATAATTGTATAGAAAATTATATCGCCATATCACCATATATGGTTGAAATTTTAGAGTTACCTGTTCATTCTCCAAAATGCAAAGATGGTTGGTGTGGTTACGGTGGGCAGGAAACCAACCCACATAAAGGTGATGAAGGTCAGGTGAAAGTGGGCAGAGTTGGCGTCAGCTTCCATTACCTTGTACTCTACCAGTCTAAAGGAAGAAAAGTAGATTATTATTATTAATTCAAAAAGAATCTAAGAATCAAAACTTATTATATGGTAAACAAATAAAGAAATGGTGAATATTATAATCATAGGTTATTTGGGGTAAAAATTCAATTTGGCCCAGTTTTCTGATTAACTGGAACGAACCCCAACCTAAACTCATTTGACCCCTTTGGTTCAGATGAAACCCATATAAGATTATATTTACTTGGAAATGGGCCTGACTTCATGCGGGAAATTTCAGAATGATTAATGCCAAGTAAATATAATGCTACAGTATTTGTCTTTAATCTAAACTAAATTTATTTTGAAGTAACACCACTAATTAAATTTTAACTATTTTGTTTAAATTAAATAAAGAGTTTTGGATGAAAAGATTCTTCCATAATTTGAGGATGTTGCACTATAATTATCTTTGTGGTAATGACTGATGAACTTTGGTTTAACTTCATTTAGTACCACTTTTGAGATCTTTGATTTGAAGAAATTAAAAATCTAGATACTGACTTCTCCATGCTGTAGTACCTGTTTTTCTAAGGTTGTGAGCAAGATATCATAGCCACATTTACCGAGAGACTTAATAAAATCTGTGTATATTTCATACGGTATGTGTTTGTTACATCTAAAATTCTTTCAAATTTTCTCTTGGTAATCTTTTATTACGAGAAACAAGATCTGCCCGCTATAACATAACTACTGTACATCATTACGTCTCTCCCGTGTGATGAAAGGATAGTTGAAGTCCCCGCACATTAAAATGTTTGGAATTGGGGTCACTGATTTTACGATAATATGTCGCGAATTTCATTTGCAGCAATTTTAAAGTTTTCCCGTTGTTTTTGGGGTAATGTAAATACTGTACTTGTGAGTGGAAATTTAATTCTTCAATATCCAGCATAGGTATTTCAGCTTCTTGTCTGACTTCCTTACCAATACTTCGCCTGTGTAGGCCTTTTAAAGATATATACAATATTGTGGTACTTTTTTGTTGGTTATAGTTTTCCTTTAATAAATTCTGATGATTAAACTATAGGTCTATGAATGAAATATACGAAGGTACGTTTCAGAAAAAATGTTCACCTAAAAAAAACGAAATTTCTAAAACTCATTAAAAAAATACCTTCAGTAATGAAAGGGTTTGAGTTTCAAATTTGATTGCTGTCGCTAAAAATAATGAAATATACAAAACAAAACAGAATGTTACCAATTAGCAATTTCTTATTCTTGTGAAGATACCTTCTATTACCAAAGTCAGGGTACACTAGATTACACCTATTATTTTGTTATATCAACTTCAGAGCCTTCAATCCAGGTATCACATCCAATTTCCCATTCATGAAATTGCATCTCTGATAAACAAATTATTTCTGTATTTGTTCCCTCTACGAAGTGTCGTAGAAACTGTAATTTGTAATCTATCCTTTGGTATAGAATTCTTCCATATTTACATATGCTAATGACAGGCTCGGTAATCATTTTAATTGACGTTCTCTCTCTCTCTCTCTCTCTCTCTCTCTCTCTCTCTGATTTGCGTGTTTGTAATAGATGGGAATTCTTGGGAGTCAAAACCTTCAAATAGCTAATTAAATTATTTTGGGAAGCCAATCCTTTTTCCCCCTTTCTTTTCTTCTTCCTTATTATTAAAAGGGTGCTGCTCGAGGGAGGGCTAGTTGAAATAGAGTACAAGTAGTAATGATCGCTTTGTAATAAATGTAGTAGGAGGCTATTTCAGAGCACTGGAAGTTCTGAAATGAAACCCCTATACAGTATTTGCTAATTTTTTTCTTTTAAACTGGTACACGAAGGTGTCTTTTTATCATAATGGCGTCACAGATACTCGAGATTCCTCACAAAGGTGTATAACTTAAAAGTATTATCAAGTTAGTTCATAAGCGCATTTGAGACAGTATTCTATTTTTTGGTCCAGAGCTGTACTGTATATACAGAGTTGGCAAAAGTAAATAGACACTTTCGGTTTTTCATAGATTTTTATCTGACAATAAGAATCAATAAATAATAATAGATCTATTTAATCAATACTTTTAGAATTGTGTTGCTTTCTATTTTGCATTATGTGAAGTCGACACATGTTCTGGCATTCCATTGATAAATTTTGACATTTGTTCTTAAGTACAATCATCGCGGTGTTTATTTACTTTTGTCAGCTAACTAGCTAACTAACTAACTAACTAACTAACTATATATATATATTATATATATATATATATATATATATATATATATATATATATATATAATATATATATTAGAAAACTCACACGCACTTAACTAAACACATAATTCAAAATCCTACATTGTATCCCTAAGTTGGTCACTTAAAATTGGACATGCTATTCGGATATTCGGAGGTTCTTAATTCCCAAAAGTGCCCACGGAGCTTCTCATTTGAGAATTCTCAGTGCCCTGATTTCAGACCCGGCCGATGCCTCTCATTAGCTTATATTAAAAAGCTGAGAGGAACATCCCATCCACAAACCCCAACCAACCAGTTCTCTTCCACTCTCCTAACCCTCTAAATCCTCACATACTCTTTCAGAGCTTGCAACTCTCAAACTGATAACACCCATAGCTGTGAAACCAGACCCGGCCACAAACTCGTACATTTATATAAATGAGGGACCCTCTCCTCTTATCTATAAAATTATTTCCTAAATAGCCGAACAGAATATAACCTTCCTTTGAATTTATCAGCTTCTTTGAAAGCTCTGATTCCCGTTGAGAGAGAGAGAGAGAGAGAGAGAGAGAGAGAGAGAGAGAGAGAGAGAGAGAGAGAGAGAGAGAGAGAGAGAGAGAGAGAGAGAGAGAGAGAGAGATATCCTGAATCCATTTAATTAAAATTATTTCACATTTTCGTTTTGTGCAGAGGAATTAAAAGGTATAAAATTACATTTAGATTTGCAATATCTACAGACTAAATAGCGTTCTGCGCTTCTAAAGTGAGAATTTATTATTTAAAAACATAAATAATTTGAATAATTAGAAAAAAATTCCATTCCATTTTAGGTCTAATTAAGGGATTTGTTTTGTGCATTATCAGAAATACAGATATTTTGTATTTGTAAGCGAATTATGCTGTTACCGATATATATATATTTTTATATATATATATGGTATTTTATATATTGGTGAAGATGCTGAGATGCAAGCAAGTACAAGCAGCTTTCATTTCTATAAATATTCTAGTAATTAAACTACTCTACGTGAAATAAATATATAAATGTATAGTTTCGGAAAAAAGTTTGCTGAGAAACTGAATATCTAAAAATCATAAAAAATTACTAATTAGTAAATAATGAGCTTCGTTTTTAAATTTATTATTGTTACCAAAAAGAATAAAATATCCAAAGAAAAACATAATATTGCCAATTAGTAAATTTTTATACTTTCTAAACATTTCATGTTTGCGGCCTAACTTTTTTCCGTGTGTGTGTGTGTGTATAGTTGTTTAGAGCAGGCTTGTCGAAATACGGCCCGCCAAAGATTTGTATCAGGCCCGGCTGGCGGATACTGTAAATTTATTATCTAATGTCATATTTTATTTCAAAATTTAATTTTAAAATAAAATTTTATTTAAAATTTGCACACTAGTCCTCGGTGTGGGTCATTAATTGAAATATGGCCCTTCATGAAAAAAGGTTGGACACCCCTGGTTTAGATGAAGGTCTGAATCGGGCAGTATGTGATCACCAAAGACTGTTATTTAACTTATTTTACATTAATAATAATAATGTTTGCTATTGTTTGGGATTGTTTAACTCCCTTCGTAACGACAAAGATCATGTGATGGAAGGGACCTGCAACTTTACATGGGAACCGAATCATCTAAGGGTCACTACATTATCTGAACGCAGTATACACTGTACAGTCACCCATCCAACTACGGAACAGACCCAACGTCGCTTAACTTCGCTGATCTAACGGGAAGCGATGTTGCGACGATGCCATGACCTCACTTTTGCCACAGCGGATTAAGTTGGTCTCCGCTGTGCCAAATAAATTGTCTTCGTTCATCCGTCATCCTATTACGAAAGCCTCCAACAATTCTGGCGCAGTTTATGAAATCCCATGTGCAGGCTGCCCTCAAAAATACATCGGAGAGACAATTGATTTTCAGAGAAGGATTAATTCCCACAAACATGACCTGAGATCGGGTAATACTTATACTGTAGTAGCTTGGTGCATAGGGAACTTCATAATCATATTTTTTACTTTCAGGATTCTAAACCTATTTTGAAGGTCAGGGACCAGGAACAGAGACAAATATACGAGGCATTTTATATTTAGGAGAAAACACCATTTCAAATATTAAGCTGTCCTATAGTATCGATAGCTTTATTTTTAACACTTTAAAATATTTTGGGGCAATTTCGGGTCGTGACCGGCTACTAGATGTACAGGATTGATTTTTACTTAAAGATTTCTCACCTTGAATGTTTGAAATCTGGGAAAATTTTTTGCCTTTACCAACTGCCAGATGTATGGCAGCCACCATCTCTTTGTCCGTAATTATGCCTTAACACAGTCATTTAAACTTCCGTAATTATGCCTTAACACAGTCATTTAAACTTCAGCTCTTCCGCAGGATGGAAGTTTTTAACCTTGTTGGGCATTTTAACTAGTTTATGGCTTTGAAAAGGGTTTGATGGTGACCGGCCGAAATTAATTAGCCTTTTTAAACACTGTTTTAGTTTTTCTTTTTCCTTGCGGGTTTGGGTGATCTTATATTGTTGCAATAAATGCAATCAAAGTTCATATATATATATATATATATATATATATATATATATATATATATATATACACACACACACACACACACCTTAGCTTACCTTACAAAGGTTTCGCGCGATGATTTCTCATTTCGCGAAGGTCAAGCTTGTCGCCCCTCCTCTCGAGTTGGCCTGGTGAAGTAGTGAGTTGGATTCTTGCGCTTTCCACCTCACATAGCCAGGTACGCACGGCTCATCGGGGATTGTTCTGAGCCAGGCGTCTAGTCTTCTTTTGAAGATTTCCAGT
The DNA here is from genome assembly GCA_023014485.1 of Bathynomus jamesi. Classification (NCBI taxonomy): domain Eukaryota; kingdom Metazoa; phylum Arthropoda; class Malacostraca; order Isopoda; family Cirolanidae; genus Bathynomus; species Bathynomus jamesi. The sequence goes on from JAJOZX010002474.1 coordinate 82,279, forward strand.
GCAACTTCCTTCGTGTTTCTTAAGTCTTTGGGCAACTGCTTAAACAGTTTTGGTCCTCTCACTACAAAACTATTTTCTTTCAGGGTTAAGGATGTTCCCTGTCTCGCCTTCAATTTGGGAATACGACACAGTCTACCGTTTCTACTTTCCACCGTTGTTTGGGGAGTTATAGGCAGTGGTGTAGTGCTAAATAAAGAAGTGAGGGAACGCATTTTGAAAGTGTTACTCAGATGCGGGGGGGGGACAATGGCGAGCGCGGCGAGCCCATACAGCTGGGGGTCCGGGGGCACTGTAAGCCCCCCCGAAATCTTTTGAAATCTGACCAATTTCAGGGATATTTTGAGGTCATATGCACTGGATATTAGGATATATTCCAAGGTTGAAGATGCAGTATTTCCAGTGTCATTAGATATACGACATCCAGTACGATCAATAAAAGTAGCTAACAACTGGAATGATTAACTAAAAAAAAAGTTAACAACTGGTACGCCGTGGTGACTGTTTCACCAGATCTTTATAGGCTAGCATTGCCTCAGTCGAAGCTAAAAGAAATGAAGCAGTTAATGATTCTTCTCATATTTCTTCTAGGGGTGGGAATTAAAATTTCATGACGTTAGAGATTTGTAAGTTCGGATTTATTTGAAATAGTGAGGGAACGCCGTTCCGTCTACCAAAAAAAGTAAGGGAACGCCGTTCCCACGCGTTCCCACAGCACTACACCACTGGTTATAGGGTTCAGAGTAAGATTAGGGACTAGTTTCTCCATTATTTATTTTCCAAGTGTAAATAATGGTGTATCTCTCTCTTCTCCTTTCCAGTGAATATAGGTCTAGTTCGCGTAACCTATTCCCAGTAATTTAGTTCTTTGCACCCATTGATCTTGGCTGTGAAGCTTCTCTGGATCCCTTCCAGCTGTCTAATGTCTTCTTTTTTATATGGAGATGTTAGGACCGAGCAGTATTCCAATGTGGGTATTATCAGGGTTTTCAGTAGAGGAATCATTACATTCCTATCCCTTCGTTTAAAGGTTCTCAATATCTGGGTTTCTTCTACTTTTCCTGTTATTCCCATATACAGTATTTCAGTTTATGTATTATTATGATTCCATAGCCACTTGTCGAACGCTTACATCCTAGGTTTCATTACTTTCAAGTGTTATAATGTTTCAGACCAACAAAGACGTTAGGATCCACTCATGGTTGGTCTACCTAACTGTGTTCGTAATTGTGTATTGTGCATGTCCTCCGTGGTGGCGGAGCGGGACCTACAATTTCACCTGGGTTCCGAACCACAAAAGCCTTAATTTTACTACCTTAAACTATACCCACTATCAATATATGCGTCTAATCGATTTTTAAACATGTTTATAGACGTGCTACTAATTACTTCTCCCAACAAACTATTCCAGCTATTTACTATTCTATGTGTAAAAAACGTTTTTGGCAACTGCTGTCTCGAACCTTCTACTTGTGCTATTTCGAAAAAGCTATCTCTATTTACGTTATCGAACCCATTCATAATTTTAAAAACCTGGATTAGATCACCCCTCAGCCTCCTTGTCTCGAGTGTAGTCAATTTTAACTCCTTAAGCCTCTCCTCGTACGACTTTGACCTAAGTGACGGAATCATCTTAGTTGCTCGTCTTTGAACTCTTTCGATTTTGTCTATATCTTTGCGCATATCGGATTCAAAATTGGATCGTGTACTCCAAATGGGGTCTAACTAATGATTCATAAAGAGGAACAATAATATCGCGCGATTTGTACTCAAAATTCCTAGCTATAAAACCTAGCACTTTGTTCACTTTTTTGACCGCTGCTGTACTTTGTTTCGCCACTTTAAATGACCAGTGACTATAACTCCTAAATCTTTTTCCTGTTCTACGCTTGCCAACTCCTTCCTGACATACTATACGCAAAATTAACGTGCATCAATAATGTTGTTGTAGTGTTTCATATATATTATATATATATATATATATATATATATATATATAATATATATATATATATATATATATAATGTAAAGAACGACGCTTGTTAGAAGAGTGTCCGCACAAGAGAAGAGGAGAAAACGAGCAATGAAAAATGAGGCACCTCCCGGGAATCGAACCCGGGATCATCCGATTGCCGCTCAGATATGCTAACCATTACACCAAGAACCTCCACGAATCAAACTCGTAATTCTCCCACGTACCTACGAGCGGAATCAAATGTCCTTTGAGGGGGCACCTTCTCATACCGTATATATATATATATACATTTTAACTGCAAACGACACAGAGTCGGGTTCCCGGGTTCGATTCCAGGGGGGTGCCTCATTTTTCATTGCTCTCTTTCTCTCTCCTTTTGTGCGGACACTCTTCTAACAAGCGTCGTTCTTTACATTATATATACACACTGTATGTCGTTTGCAGTTAAAATGTACTGTATATATATTATATATATATATATTATATATATATATATATATATATATATATATATTATATATATATATATATGAGATGAAAGACGGTTTCAATTTTAAAGCCGTGGTGTTTATGAAAACTAATTTGTATTTAAAATTTAAAAAACTGATGGAAGAGAGAGAGAGAGAGAGAGAGAGAGAGAGAGAGTTACAAGGAAAAGAAGTACCTCAAAAGGCCTTGCGGCCCATACCGAGGAGGTACCAATGGCAACGGGTGCCACGGAAAATTTTCTACACCCTCAAATAGTGTGCACGATTTGGTCTAACATTTTCTTGAACTGATCCACAGAGGAACTGTTCACAACTTCCGAAGGTAATCTGTTCCACGTGTCACAGATCTTATACGTAAAGTAATTCCCACACACACTAGTCCTAAACCGTTTCAAATCCAACTTCCAACCATTGTTGCGAGTTGGGTTATCATTTAAACTAAACATGCTTCTAAAATCGACATCGTTGAACCCGCGTAAGAGCTTGAAAACCTCGATCAGTTGACCGCGCAGGCTCCGAGTTTCCTGATATAACCCAACAGCTTCTGGGCTTTCTTTTCCACCTCTACGCACTGTTTGGTAAACTTAAGGTCGCTGCAAATTAGCACACTCAAGTCCTTTTCCAAATCAGTCGCCTCAATATTACTCCCCAACATCGAGTAGTCCGACTTGGGATTGGCGTAGCCAATGTGCATCACCTTGCATTTACCCAAGTTAAACGGCATTTGCCATTTTTCGGACCACTCTCCTATCCTACCTAGGTCCGCACGCAGTTGCTCGATCGCCTCCGGCGTCCCAACATTGGCCCCAAGCTTGGTGTCATCAGCGAATTTGGGGATCCGACTGACGATGCCACCATCTATATCATTTATGTAAATGATAAACAACAGCGGCCCCAAAACGGAACCCTGAGGAACCCCACTAGTGACCGAGGCCCAACCCGAACTAGCCCCTTTAATTACAACCCTCTGCCGCCTATTCTTCAGCCAGTTTTCAATCCACCTACCTACTTCAGAGAGAGAGAGAGAGAGAGAGAGAGAGAGGTCAATAGCATTTTAGAAAACGTTAAATTTTGTTCATTAGAGCCACAAATAGCATTCTTATCCGTAACCACGAGTGCCACACACACACACACACATATAATATATATCGTTTTGATTGAACGACATTTATTTATTTGAATAAAATTTAAATTTAAATTTAATATTTCATTTGTATTGTGTTTCGCTTTGTTTTATATCTATTTTTAATTTCAATTTTCACGAAATGAAATTGTTTTGTATTTTATTGATTAGAAGCAGGGGTGAAATAATTTACACACACACACACACACACACACACACCACACACACACACACACATATATATATATATATATATATATATATATCCCCCAATAAGGAGCAAAAAACAAAAAACAAAAGCCAAGAGTAAATATGGGGAAGGAATTATATGCAGGTATTATATAAAAGATAATTGCAGATTTAAAAGAGGACATGTATATATGAACATCCCCCAATATGCAATTTCTTCTATAATAATGGTCATTGTAAATTTGGAGACGGATGTAAATTCTACCACCCGACATTTGCAGAACTTACGCAAAATACGGAACCTGCAAATTCGGACTAAATGCTACTATCACATCTCCCGACGAACTCAACGAACAAAGGAAAAAGTTTAAATGACAATAGGAATAAAAATAACAATAGGAACAATAGGAACACAATAAGCGAACAAGAAAATTTTTTCAACATCTCAGACACCTTACGAATGCTAAATGTCATCCACATGCAGTTGACACAGCTGGAAACCCCCGAGCCAAATCGCTACCGGGCAAGAAGCTACCAATACAAGTAGGAGGAAACGGATCTCTTTCGGAGGATCATAGAGCAACGAATCAAGCGATATCGAAGGAAAACGAACTTGAAATGCACAAGGGGCAACGAAAAACAGAGAACATAAAAATTGTCCTGGCTAATATTCAAGGAATAAGACCAAACCAATCACTCAATAAGGTTTCGTACCTGAAAGGATTTATGGACGAAACAAGGGCGGACATGGCATGCCTCACAGAAACTCATCTTAAAGATTGCCAAGGAAATTGTGAAAACTGCGAACATTGTATTGATAAGAAAGAGATAAATATAGATGGCTTCAACTTACTAAGAGCGGATAGAACGACGAGACGGAAAGGGGGCTGTGCTATATATGTACAGGAAGGTCATATGACAGAGACGATAATAAGTAAATCAAACAGCTATGTGGAACTCCTAGCAGTGAAAATAGAAAAACTAAACTTGATAGTAATAGTCATCTATAGACCTCCAAGCACCCCAACCGAAAAATTCTCGGAGGCCATTGATGACATTAGAAAGCTAATAAAGGCCATAAACCCTCCATCCCCCAATATAATGATCTGCGGAGACTTTAACTTCCCATTTATAAAATACAAAAAGGTGAATAGGAATATATATATTCACCAGGACAAGGGGGGCACAAGAGAAGATCAGGAACAAGCAAAAATGTTGATGGCTCTCACAAACGAGTTTATGCTGACACAGGAGATAACAGAAAATACCAGAAAAAATAACTGCCTGGATCTGGTATTGACGAATAACACGAACTTGATTGCTGATATAAAAATAACCCCAACCATTATCTCAGACCACAACTTAATCGAGATATCAACAAATATGATGGTAGCATTAGAAGACAATACACATATTGTGGAAAGAAGTAAATTCGGGGCCTTTAACTTAAACTCGAAGACTATAAATTGGGAAGCAATCAGATCGCACATGGCCCAAATAGAATGGAGAACAATTTTCGAGAATAAAACAACTGAAGAAATGCTAACAACCTTGGAGGAAAAAACGCTGAGAATTTTAGAAAAATATGCTCCGAAATCACAGCCAAAAGGAAAGAGGAGCTGGCTAGAAAGGCAAAAGAGAAGACTATTCCGCAAAAGAAAGAGAGTGGAGGCGAAGTTAGGAAACTGCGGAGATAATGGCAGGAAAACAATAAAAGAAAAACTGGAGGGTATCGATAGGGAAATACAAGCCCTGATTAAGGACCATACAGAGAGGGAAGAGGAAAAGGCGGTAGAAGCAATAAAGGAAAATCCAAAATACTTCTATAGCTATGCAAAAAGGAAAACAAAAACGCGCGCCGCTATTGGGCCCTTAAGGACGGGAAATAATGAACTAACCGACGATCCAAAAGAAATATCTGATACATTGAGAGTCAATATGAATCAGTTTTCAGTACCCCAAAAAGTGACAAAGCGATACCTGACATAAATGCATTCTTTGAGGAGGAATTGCAAGGAGAGTATATAACAGACTTTGAGTTTACACCAGAAGATGTAGCGAGAGCTATAGGACAAATGAAACTACATTCAGCTGCAGGTTGTAATGTTCTGGTAGAAATGCCGCGATGTTCGTCCACTTGTTTCATATTGGCGAATGGTGCTGCCAATATAACTCGCTTTGCAGTGAGTACAATTGAAACGGTAATAGTGGACGAAACAAACCCCCCCCAGCCCCTTGTTTCGTTCACTATCTACGTTTCAACTGTACTCACTGCAAAGCGAGTTATATTGGCAGCACCATTCGCCAATATCAAACGAGAGTGGACGAACATCGCGGCATTTCTACCAGAACATTACAACCTTTAAACAAACCATCAAAATCAGCAATAAGAGATCATTGCCTCCTCCACAATCACCCACTGCTCCCCACCAACTTCAAAATTATCAATTCAGCATACCAACCAACCGACCTCCACATCCTCGAATCCCTGTACATCCTAGTACAAAACCAACCCTGAACGACTATAGTTCTGCTTTCAACTTAAACGTAGCTAAATAATTTCTTCTGAACCATCACTGAAAAAGAAATCCGCTACCACTCTCCGGCTTCTAACATGGCTACTTCAACAGTCAACCATTCCCAACCTTTATACAATTAGAGGATCTTTTCCGTTTGACACACATGGTTCGATTTTATTTTAAATTTCTACACAGACGTAGTTTTGCATGCCGATTACGAAAATCAGAACCATTTTTTGGAGAAATTAATAATAAAAAAGTTACAACTAGCCTAAGACCCGCCCTTCGTGCGGGTCGCGGGTAGCAAAAATTAACCAAACTATCACGACTTAACCTAACCAATCGTCAAGGGCGTACAATTAACCTAAAAAAATAAATAAAAAACTACTTTTTTTTAATTTATTTATTTTTATATATTAAGAGAAGAGGATTCTTTATACTGTACGGCATTGACGATTGGTTAGGTTAAGTCGTGCTAGTTTGGTTAAATAATTTTTTTTTTTTAATTTATTTTTTTTAGGGTAATTGTACGCCCTTGACGATTGGTTAGGTTAAGTCGTGATATTTTGGTTAAAGGTAACGAAAATATCACGACTTAACCTAAACGTTCCTGAACGTGACCGACAAACGTTCCTCAGCGTGACCGACTGACAAACTGAGCGTGACGGACTGACTGACAGACATTCCTGGGTGTTTATAGTATACACGAAAACTGCGACCAGTTCCAAAAAATGCTACAGTGCATCGCAACATTTAATCGAAAATATTAATTTGTGTTGATTTTTGTCACTAATATTAATAAAATACTTTAAGGGTTGTAACATTTTTATTATTAATTTCTCCAAAAAATGGTTCTGATTTTCGTAATCGGCATGCAAAACTACGTCTGTGTAGAAATTTAAAATAAAATCGAACCATGTGTGTCAAACGGAAAAGATCCCAATTAGATTACCCCCCCTTGTCGTATAATAACCGGTAAGATTTGTTTTCAATTTTTGTGTCACCCTATAATATTTGTATCAGGTCATCCCAAAAGTAATGTCGTTTTTTACGATAGATTAAGTTTAAACTAGTCCTACTCGGTTTAAGCATAAATTTTCCTAAGGTTATATCTAAGAGGAGATCTATCGTGTTTCGCTACATACTTTACAGACCTTGACGTGTGTTTTGCTTTATGTGAACCCCTCATAAACATGGCGGTATCAGAAGAGTATATCAGGCATATAATGCTTTACGAGTTTAAAAAAGGGAATAGTGCTACTGAAGCAACGCGAAACATTCAGGACGTTTATGGCAACGATATTCTGCATGTGAGGAAATGTCAAAGATGGTTTCAAAAGTTTAGGAATGGTGACTGCTGTTTGACAGATGCAGCACGCTCTGGACGCCCTGCTGAGTTTGATGATGACCTGGTGTTAGCCGCACTTGAAGAAGACTGTTCAACAACTATCGAAGAATTGGCCCAGAAACTCAATTCATCCCCGTCCACCATCCATCGACATTTGCAACAACTCCTCTGGACGCCCTGCTGAGTTTGATGATGACCTGCTGTTAGCCGCACTTGAAGAAGACTGTTCAACAACTGTCGAAGAATTGGCCCAGAAACTCAATTCATCCCCGTCCACCATCCATCGACATTTGCAACAACTCGGGAAAGTGCCTAAGTTAGGAAAATGGGTGCCACATGAATTGTCGGTCGACAATCTGAGGGTGCGGGTAAACATTAGCACAGCTCTTCATTCCCGTGAACTCCAAGATCCGTTTTTGCACCGTTTAGTGACTGGTGATGAAAAGTGTATACTGTACCAGAATGTTAAGCGCCGTCGACAGTGGGTTTGTGCCGGAGAACCAGCGACACCACAGCCAAAACCAAATCTTCACCCTCGGAAGGTGTTGCTTAGTGTTTGGTGGGATAAAGGTGGTGTAATACACTTTGAAACCTTACTACACAACCAAACAATCACCGCTCAAGTCTACTGTCAACAACTGGATCGATTGAACACTGCACTAAAAGAAAAGAGACCTTCTTTGGTTAATCGGAAAGGAATCGTGTTCTACCATGACAACGCACGTCCTCATACCGCTCGGATCACTTCTGCAAAAATTGAGGAGCTTGGGTGGGAAAAACTTCCATATCCTCCATATTCTCCAGACCTTGCGCCTTCAGATTATCATCTCTTCAAGAGTCTGCAAAACTATCTTGACGAGAAACAGTATACTTCTTTAGATGACCTGCACATGTCTTTATACGTTTTTGGCCTCAAAACCGCCTTAATTTTATAAACATGGCATTGAAAAGCTTGTAGGACGTTGGCAGAGTGTCATTGATTCCGATGGAAAATATATACTAGATTAAAAAGTTTCAGTTGAGTTTTTTTTGTCCTTCCAATTCCGATCTAAAAAACGACATTACTTATGGGATGACCTGATATATCTTAGCCATCGTCTTACCCTCCGCATTTCGTGTAACTTTTTTAATTTTAAATTATCATAGGACTGCATACATGTATAAAATCTTTTATTCACTATATTTGTTCCCTTTTTAGCATTGATGATGGAAATTGAATTTCAGAAACGTCTGACTAATAAACATGTACCGCCTTCTCGTCCTCTTATTCCATACTTACTATATATACTGTACACTGTAGGCCGGGTCGAAATTTTATATTGAAAAGGTACATATTGTGAGGGGTTTGAATGGAACACAGGAACCCCCTCATAAATTATTTTCGCTGTACTAATACGACACTTACTCTACATTCAGGTTTTTTGATGACATAAATCTTTATTAACGTATAATATTTTATTTAATAATGTACAGTATTAGGAAAATTAATTAAGTACAACAATATATTCAGAAGAAAAAAATTAGAGGCATAATAAATGTGCTAAAATTCAATTCACTTTTTCATTGTTCCTTATCACATCAAAAGGGAAGAAGTTTTCAATATCATTAGGAAATTTTATTTCATATGTTTCTTACTCATTCCATTGGGCCTTCCATTCAAACTTGGGCAGTTTTCGCCTTGATTCTAATGAGTTTAAAATAAACTTTTGACGATTGTCATATCCTATTCTTTCCTGACATGCCTTTGTTACTAGGTTCACTGCCCTTTCCTCACTTTGACTGTGGCATGGAAAAGAGGCTATCTCCAGTGGCTTACATCGAGCCTGTAGTAGCTCATCGGCGCTAAATTGTTTAGCAGCGGTGGAGGAGTAATGATCTCTTTTTGCCAATCGATCATCTCTGTGTAGTCAGTAGATTGGAAATTGAGGGTTCGAGGCAACTCAAAGTTTCTGGTACCTGAAAATCCTGTTCTTGAAAGGATGATTTTCTGAATAGCTTGCTTCCTAATTTTTAGTCTCTTGTCAGTTACCATTGATATGAGTATATTTTCTGGGTGGGCAAAGTAGGCGTTATTCTTTAATACTGGTTCTATGATTGATCTATGTTGTTCATCTAAATTTCGAAGCAAGCACATTAAATGCCAAAAGTTTATGCACCATTAGTTGCATTAGGATGAGATTTTATCCAAAACCACCCTGGAGCATAGAACTGCATAATAATCTTGACTATATCTTGAAGGTTTTTATCGGGATTTGGCGTTGAGATATATAATCGAAGGACCCTGTTGGCTACAGTTAGCCAGCGAGCATGATGAGGGGTACCTGGGGATCGAGTGGACAGATCTTGAGGTGTCTCCAGTTTGCACTGCCAGACACATATCATAGAGATATCTTTGATCACTGCTTAGCTCATTCACAACATTTGCTGGAATTTCTTTAATGTTTCCTTTTACGCGAGAATATTTGACTACCTCCAATTTTGTTAAATCTGTTTTCAGTTTATTCCCAATTGAACCCACAAAGTATTTGAACCTGTCGTTTTACCATCAATGGCTTTGTAGACGTGCATAAAAGACAGCTCATTCAAATGTAAGAGGCACACCAACCACTGCACTGGTCTGTTAAGATGAATTTCAACCAGTTTTATGACCACCAATTTTTCCTGTATTTACAGGAGCACCATCACACAGTAAAGTTTTGATAGTATCTGTGCTGTTCGAGTCTCTAATAATAGTTATCAACTTCTGCTATGCAGCGAGCAGTTCCATTATCTGGTGTGACATGGTCTACATAGATGCTTCCAGGTTCTTTCACAATAACATAGTGTTGTTCTTTTATCTTTCCACTTTTAGTTAATGTGTTATCTTTCTTTCCATCAAATCCAAGGCACTCCATCTTCAGATTTTCGGATTTAGACCTAAAAGTATTTGTTTCACCCATGCGATTTCTTTCTCTTTCTAATTTCTTTCTGTCAAGCATGTTCATGTGGTTAAGGATCCCCATATCTTTTAAAGCTGCATTGACTATTGCAGCTGCAGCTCTACAACTTACACGATAACGATCTGCTGTTAATGCTAGGTTTTTTATAGGAGTACCTGTTCTGAATATTCTCACTCAATTCTAAATCGGCCTCATAATCTACATCCTGACTCCGAATGTACATCCATGTCTTCTTCGGTATTTCCTATAAATTCCGATGGTAAAACATTGGTGGCTTCAGTCATTTCTTCTTGTGCTTTTAGTTGACGGTTTTGTGCTTTTTGGGCTCTTGCTAAAGATCTCTTTGTTGAACTAGCTATGCGATCAATTGGTCCTAACTGATTTTTTCTTTGTTTTTGACCCACAAAAGACTCCCATCCTGCCATTCGTATTTTATCCTTACACCCGCAAGATTTCCTATCAGTTCCCTTATCATAGCATTCACAAGAAGATATATCGAACATTTCATCATACTGAGCTACTTTTAAGGTAAAACTTTCATTTCTTCGATGTAACGGTACCTTGTTCAATTTTGAGGCTTTTTCTATTAGTCGACTGACTTTAAGATAGATACCTTTGGTGTTAATCGTAGGAAAAGAAAATTTCATCCAAATGTCTTCAATATTTTTTACAACCCTGTAATAATCATTAGCATTTGCTGATCCTTTTGATTTAGCTTCTTCACGACGGCGCACAAAAAGGTAGTGTCTCACAAGATCTGCTTTTGAAGGAGTCATGGCTGCTGGGAATTCCGTAGAATATCCAAAGGCTGCATTTGAGGACTTGCTTCTAGTAGTCATAGTTTATATTCAGAAGTAAAATCAAATTATATGTAATTTATAATTTATGATAATTCAAATTATAATTAAAGCAAATGCAAATTATTTCTATTTATCTGAAAAATTATTTCTATTTATCTGAAACAAAAATATCAAGCATTAAACAAACAACTTACCATGTAACATATAACAACATTAAACATATGCAAATATGAAGGTAAAAAAGGGAGAGGAGGGGCATGTGATAGGGGTAGTTGGGTAGCACATGCTTGATTTTTTAATATTTTGTTAGTGATAAAAAAATCTCACATAGTGTACTTATTAAGAAATAACATTTTTTCCCATTTAAATATATGCAAATATGAGGGTAATAAAAGGGGGGTGGGCATGTGCTAGGGTAGCACATGCTTGATGTTTTAAGATTTTGTTTAAGGATGATAAAATGAAACTCTCACATAGTGTACTTTTCAAGAAATAAAAAAATTTCCCATTTTCGACCCGGCCTACAGTGTACAGTATATATAACACGTGGTATACCATTGGCGATTATAATTACTGAACTTCGTAGAGGTTTATAAAATACTACATATTTAGGTATAATAATTTTGTGTATCACTGTAAAAAAAAAAAAATTCTCAAAAGTCCCAATAAGCCAATTTGACATTTGCGTTATTGACATTTCTCAGGACGTCTCGACGAATATGATTGTTAGCGCCATGCTGTCTGTTTCGTTGCGTGTCTCAGTCTTTCTTTGCCCAAGATCATGATCGCAGATCTAATGAACTCGCGTCAAACGCAATTCTTTTCTAAAGGAAGTGAGGAAGTGATACTTTCAATTAAGGGGAATTTAAAGTATAGCCTTTGCATAATTCTAAGAATTAATGCATCTTTATCGTAGTAAGATAACACAGGTCAACAAAAAAACATTTTTTTTTCGTTGCCAAGGAAATTCGTACGAATTTAGGGTATTTTGGGGTTGCTGAATTCCAAAATGAAAGTAGTTTTTCCGATTTGGCTCTAGTTCTTGAGATAATGAATACCCTCAATTAATAGGAAACGTAACCATAACGCGTGCATATGGGAAACTACCGGAACATTCTAGATGGTGAGACCGAATAAAATAACATTATGTATTTCATGTGTTTACTTTTGTATGATTTGAGACAATTTCAATGCGATTTGTAAGTAGGCTCCGCCTGAACATTAAAGTTTTTGCATTTTTACGTGTTTCAATGGGGTACCAATTATCTCATAAATTAGAGCCAATCTAGCAAAACCGATGTCATATTCGGAATCAGCACCACAAAGTTACCCCAAAATCACTCTAATATGATTGGCAATAAAATGAGTGTTGACCAGTGTAATCTCTGCCTGTCACCCCCTCCCCTTTCCCCCTAAAAAAAATGAATAATCAGTAATGATAAATTATTAAAAACAAGACTTCAAACAAAGTATTCACTCACGTAGCGTCACACGAGAACTTTTCGTTTGAACTGAAATTCTTTAGTCTAAATTTACTTTAAAATAAAGGTCAATTAAAATGACACTTACCCGCCTCCACAATAATGGTTGTTCTCCATTCCGGAAGGTTTCTCAGATACTGAGTTCCTTCGAGATTATATGTGAATTTGTTGTTTCTGTAACTACGGGTTGTCTACAATGTCTTGTCACACTAGTAAAATACTACCTGGTTTTCGTTTTTCTTTCAGACCCATTTAAAATGTGTGATAGCAGCAACGATACGATTGAAATGTGGGGGGTCCATGAGCGACCGCGTAATGGCAAAACCACTGAAAATATTCGTGCAGACTTCCAGGACCGATTGAGTGGTGCAGCTCCTCCAAAAAGGAGCTGCACCATTCAATCGGTCCTGGAAGTATGCACGAATATTTTCGATGTTTTTGCCATTACGCTGTCGCTCATGAACCCTACATTTCAATCGTATAGTTGCTGCTATCACACATTTTAAATGGGCCTGAAAGAAAAACGAAAATCAGGTAGTATTTTATTGATGTGACAAGACATTGTGGACACCCTGTACTTCGATGCTACCTACATACATGTATAAAAGGTAGGAATGTAATTGTATAAAAATTTATTAAAGGTAGCGATGTTAGCTTTAATATTATTATTTTTAATGTTATTAAGAACTCGAGACTTTAGCTTTGGCCCCATTGATTGTTAGCCTATTTAGTAATAGTAGCTTATATATTGGAAATTTGAGCGGTGCTACTGTAGTATGCGGTCTACCTACGATTGGTTAGGTTTAATCATGATATTTTCGTTAAAACTAACGAAAATATCATGACTAAACCTAACCAATCGTCAAGGGCGATTGACAATGGGATGTAAACAAGCAATTAGTAAACAAGATAAGAAGCTATAATTAAAAGGTAGACCGCCGAATCGTAGGTAGACCGCATACTACAGTAGCACCATTTGAGCAACCATAACTTATAATCGTCTCTCCCTCAGGCTATATAAAATTTTACTTTTAATTAGAGATATCTTAAGATTTAATGTACAGTACCATACCAACATATAAAAACAAACAACTTGCAGTTTATAGCATTTGGCCTAAGTCCTTAAATCAAACAAAATAGCCTATGTTTACGTGTGGTTAGTCTACTGACATTGTATATTAACTTTTTCTTTGGAATATTAATAGAAATGGAATTGGTCTGTCTAGATGTGAATCTGCGTGTTTAAGTTGCGTGCCAAATATCTTGCAGTGAAAAGAACTTTATGGGCCTATAATGAAAACGAGAGAATTTCGAACACCTAATCATTATAAATAAGCACGTAATATAATATAATATACAGTATAATGACCTTATATATATATTTTATAAATGGTGTTGAAATTAACTTTAGACGTTTAAACTAATTTACTCCAGCAGATTTTAGTCAAGTGAAGACGAGTGAGCGTGGAATCTGGTGTTTAGTTTATCTACAAAGCGACGACGATTTAGTAAATCGAGTAAATTTGTTGTATTTACCACTAAAATTGAAGTCACTGTAACTTCTTTATTTTTCTCTTTAATGGTGATTAAACTTTGATAGAGGACTCGCATATTTAATGACTTGATCTCAGAATCCTGAAAACAAAAGGAAAGGGAGGGGAAATGGGGGGACAGAATCCTTAGGGGGTTATGAATAGCTAACTAAACCTCAATATAAAAATCAGAGATGTAGCAACAAAAGTGCAACGTGACTCGCTAGGAAACCAAGACAAAAAGGCGTAACAGATGACGACACGACGCGACTGCTTTGTGACAAAAACGGGCAAAAAGTCCGACAATTTCTCCGGGAATCTGTTGAGACCTTTGTTACAATGATAGACAGCAAAATTCTAATAAAATCTTTTTCGACACCATTTTTAGGGAGGAAATTTCTTTCTGCAGTTTTTGTTCTGTCGTTTGCAGCGTAAAACTCTTTAAAATAAAACTTGGCTATAATTAAAATTGAAATTTATACAATATGAATGAAAGGAAAAGCCAATTACCTTTTCTCTTTCCAGATTATTTAAGTGCGGTTATTGTACTTAAAACACGCATTCAGTACTAATGAGTTTGTTTTACTTGATCAAAATCTATGGATTTCTCTCTTGAATCTAAATAATTGTGATATTTTGTAATTGTTTTTTAACTTCCCACGTGACGGTAAAATCGGTCTTGTGACGGAAAGGGACCTACGTCTTTGTCGGGTCCGAAGCATCTGACGATCTACATCATCTGAATGCGGAGAGCGGCGGTCACCCATCCAACTACTGAACAATCCTAACGTCGCTTAATCTCGATGATCTAACGGGAAGCGGTTGTACCACATGGCTAAGATGTGGCACTCCTTAAGTTATATACAGTATAATGTGCGATAAAAGGACATTTCGGAGAAGGGAAATTTTATCGACACTATTAACGTAACTTGACCTAATCTTGCTTAATCTAACCTAAATACGTAACCAAACCTTCGCTAACCTAACTCAATCTAACCCCCAAAACACCCGTCGACAGAATGTTGTTTGTATTTTATGTACAGGGTGTTCCATAAGTCCCGTAACCCCTTTACTCCGCACCCTACTCTAGTAGGAAAAGGTTGAGGGGTAAAGGGATTTATGGGACACCCTGTATGTGCGTATGATAGAAACGTATATGCTCTGTGGCTGCGAACCAGAGATTATCGTAGAAGCGAAAATAAGTTGAAATTTTTTTAGTGATATCGTACAACAGTGGTTCTCAAATTGGGGCAGCACTCGAGAGGTCAACAAAGGGTATACGTGACGCAATAGTAAAAAAAAATCAAAATTAAGCTTCAAAGATTTCTTTATTTGCACAAAATACTTAAATATAGTATATAAAATAGATATATTAGCTATTTAATGTAGATTTAATAATTTAATATTTAATTTATAGTATTGATTCAATTTATATTATTATTATTATTATTATTATTATTATTAAATTATATATAAAATTGTGGCATAAATTTATTGACGCAGGATGAAATAGGGTTGGTAAAGTAGGGGGGGAGGGGTACACGAATAAAAAATTAATATGTAAGGGATACGTTTGAGAAATGCGAGTTGAACAAGACAACAATAAAAGGCGTATCTAAAAAATCCGTCTTATCCTTATTAAATGCGCGAAAGAATGTGATGTAACCATTTTAAATTTTGCCTTCTTTCCGTTTCAACGTTGGTGTGAATATATAAATGTGGCTTTAGGACGTTTGTTTGCCGTTTTTAGGACGTTTGTTTGCCGCTTTTAGGACGGGTTTTTTTCCCCCTTTTGTCGTCTTAAGGACGTTTGTTTGCCGCTTTACTCGCGAGTTATCTCGAGACACGGGCATAATAAATACGAATTCAAGGACTCTTTCTCGGAACGATTACTCGCCTGAGGATCATTAGAGGACAGAGACAGAGGGCGAAGGCCAAGACGATGGAAGCTACGTAGCGTTGATCTCTCTTCTGCAGGTCGAATTCTGCTTCTTCGTAGTGGTGCACCGAGGGGCTACGACCCCTTTCCATCCCTTTTGGACCAGCTGAAGGAGGGGGAAGAAACGAAGAGTGTCTACGAACTTCAACACCGCAGTCAGGGTCACTGAGTAGAGCGCTGAAAAGACACGAAACGAAGAAGAAAAATGATTACTACTCGTTTTAATTCTTTGTTTTTTCTCATCTTACTTTTTCTTTACAAATTTACTCGCATTTTTAGTGAATTTTAGTTAAAATATAGAGCACTGATTTTCAAACTTTGTTCCGCGGAATCCTGGTGCTCCACGAGAGATATTCAAGGATTACACGAAATTTTTTTGGGTAAAATGGCTGAAATTTCAATTTTCGAGCCACCCTAGATGAGAAATTAAAATTTCAATATTTCGAATCATCAGCCATTGACATAAGAATCATTTTTATTTTTTAAATTACTTTTTTATTTTATTATTTTTGTTTTGTTTTTATTTTACGAGACTGACCGTTATCCTAAAAACTAATTTAGCCTGATCACCTTCTTTATCTAGCTGTCTTTTTCCATAAAAGAACGGGAAAATGAAGCACGCGTTAATCTTGTTTCAGACTTCTATAATACGAGTAATTACCGCTTCACGTAAAATATATATACAGGGTGTCCCGTAAGTCTGGACCCATAGGGAAAAATAATAAAATTACAAAATAGTCCAAAAATTTATTACATAATCTGTTCAAAGTGTCCGCCGTTGTGTCGCACACATAGTTGAAGACGCAATCTCCATTGCGACAGCACTTTCTGAATCACAGTCGCAGAAATTTCTTCGACACGCCTCCAAAATGCGTGCTTTAAGGTGGAAAATGTTCTGAAGTTTGACCTCGTACACTTTGGCTTTCAAGTGGCCCCACAAATAAAACTCCAGCGGAGTAAGATCATAATAAAAAAATAATAAAAATAATAATAAAAAAAAAAATATATATATTATAAATAAATTTTTGGACTATTTTGTAATTTTATTATTTTTCCCTATGGGTCCAGACTTACGGGACACCCTGTATATCATCGACAAGTTACTGTCAGTTCGATTAGGTTAGGTTAGGCTTAGGCTACGCTGTTGCTAAATTAGGTTAAGTTAGTTATTTAGAGCGTCACTAGAATTTCTCTTCAACCAAATGAGCAACAAGTGCTTAAGTTTAAGGAATAACGTAACTGAAAACACTCGAGTAACTTCTCAAATAATAACAATAATAATAATAATAATAATAATATTAATGATAATATTAATGATAATGGGAGTTATTTAGCCTTATTCGTAACATCAAACGTCATGTAACGAAGGGAACCTACAACTTTACGTGGAATCCAAACCATGGGTCGTTACAGCATCTGAACGCGGAGAGCTGTCTCCCATCAAACTACTGAGCAGACCTAACGTCGCCAAACCGCGCTGATCTAACGGGAAGACGCGTTGCGACGTGGCCGCAACGTATCCCAATACGAAATTACAAAAACAAAATTTAGCGTAAACGCGCAAATTATTTGAATTAATGAACGAATGAATAGAAATTATTATTATCATCATTTTATGAAATAAATACTCGTATTACAAATTATTAAAATGCTTAACAGTAATTTTAAACCGAAAAATACAGTTATTAAATGGCCTATTAATAATTAATTTCTAATTGGGTCTTTAAGTTTTAGGTTTTACTCGTCTCTGAGATAAATTAAAAGCTAAAACGTTTCTCTTGATTACTTCCTCGCTTCAATTCACGAAGTTTTACTACGTATAGCGAAAGCGTTAACATATTTTTTAATGTTTACGTTAATATTTATTCAAATTACTTAGATGATACCCATCAAACGCAAAAAATAATAATGGAAGTTTATAAAAATTTAAAAATTATATATTCTGGTTCAGTTTTATTTTTTTCAATATGAACAAAACCGAATTATATATATATATATATATATACACGGTGAACCAAAAGTAGGTGGACAGTAGGTTGAATACGGTTTGTGTTATATTATATTATAACTATGGTGTTCATTATAACTATGGTGTTTGTGTTATATTATATTAAATATTATAACTAAATTTATTTAAATTTTATTTTGTATTATAGTATACAAAAAAATTAAATATGTATTCTCAAAATAAACGTTATCATTTACTGTCCACCTACTTTTGGTTCACCCTATATATATATATATATATATATAGGGTGAGTCAAAAGTCCTACCTCAAAAGTATTTACTGTATAGTTATTTTTGAAGCGGGACTTTTGATTCACCATACATACGAGGGTGGGCTGAAAAGTAATGCCTTCACTGAAATAAATTTTAAACTAGTTGAAGGATTTTATCGAAACAAAAGCAGATATGTCCTTAGAGTTTATTCTTCAAAACGATACATTTATTTTTCTATAAAATCACCTTCTACCTTCATACATTTACGCCAACGATAAATGAGTTTTTGAAATCCATCCCGGTAAAACTCGGAGCTTTGACTACGAAACCAAAATTTCACAGCGGCCTTAACTTCGTCGGACTCGTAGCGATTTCCACGGAGATGTTCTTTAAGTTTAAGAAAGAGGTGAAAATCGCATGGTGCTAAATCGGGGCTATATGGTGGATGCGGCAAGACGGTGAAATGCAGATCCTCAATTATAAATGAAAAAAAACTTCACTTTTTCTACGTGAAAGTCACAATATGATAATAAAAACCCACTCTAATAGACAGAGTTTATTTCCACAATAAACTCTGTCTATTAGAGTGGATTTTTATTATCATATAGATCCTCAATTGCTTCTCGCGTTTGAACACTGGTGTGAGGTCGTGCGTTGTCATGGTGAACAATGACTACGTTTTTGTAGGTGCGAACCCTCCTGATCCGGTTTTTCAATTTCTTCAGTCTCAATATAACGTGCGGAGTTGATTGCTGTCCCTCTTTCCGTAATGTCTTCGAGAACAACACCATTGATATCCCAAAAAACAGTCATCATCACTTTTCCAGCCGATTTTTTAACTTTGAATTTTTTTGGTTGCGGTGAATTTTTGTGCCGATATTCTATGGATTGCAGTTTATTTTCAGGGTCATAATGGTGGACCCACGTCTCGTCTCCTGTCATAATACTGTGCAGAAATTCATCTTCATTTCCAAAGCGCTGCAGATTTTCTTGGCAAATGCGTAGTTTCTCAGTTTTCATCTCGGTAGTGAGCATACGAGGCCCTATCTGGCGCAGACCCTTCGGTAACCGAGAATACTGATAATGTGTCCCACTCGCTCTTTGGAGATATCGAGCATTGTAGCAATTTCATTTTGTTTAATGCGACGATTTCCACGAATCAGTTCGTCAGCGTAGTTCTGATGAGACTCGTCGGTTGCCGTTACAGGTCTTCCACTTCGCGGTTTGTTTCGCAAATCTTCTTGCCCTGCTTTTCCTTCTTTACACTGCCTCGCCCAACGTCGAACGGTACTTACATCAACACACTGTTTTCCGTACACAGCTTGCATTCGACGATGAATGTCTATGGGAGCAACACTTTCCGCGGCCAAAAATTCAATTACGGCACGTTAATTGAAGCGAACGTCTTTACTCCTTTCCATTTTAATCGATACTGAACCAACGTATGGAATGAGTGTAGGCTATATTAGACTATAACACAAAACCAGTTTTATCTGGTTACCTCTACACAATCTGGAATGGGGTGGAGATATCAAGTTACAACACAAAACCGGTTTTATCTGGCTATCTACACAATCCAGAATTATTCAAGTGGAGGCATTACTTTTCAGCCCACCCTCGTATATATATATATTAAATTGATACTTTTTCTGCTCTTTTACTATTTTGCAATTTTATTTTTCACTTTGAAGGTATATGTTTGTTATATTGCAAACAAGGTTTTTGCAACAAATAACAATCTAAGGAACAGAAACAAGCACAGGCGCTCAGGTCAACTAATGCGGCCCATTGCGCTTACTTCTGGATTATTATTACCAACACCATCTGGAGTCGAACCCCTGACTTCGGTGTATTTATTTCTTTTATATGGAAACGGTGTTACTTACTGAATTACGAACGCGGGCAAAACAATCTACAGGAATGAGACCCAAACCGCTCTAATATCACTCTTTAAATTTCAATTTTGGGATACGAGCTAAACATCTGTTTCTTCTTTCTTTCTACAGAAATAAATGTGGAAAAAAAAATCCAGGAGAGAGAGAGAGAGAGAGAGAGAGAGAGAGAGAGAGAGAGGAGAGAGAGAGAGAGAGAAGAGAGAGAGAGAGAGAGAGAGAGAGAGAGAGAGAGAGAGAGAGAGAGAGAGAGAGAGATTGTTTCATACATTTTGTCTAATAATGAAAAGATTTGGAACATTGCTGTTTATTGCATATACAGTATATTGTGTATGGAGTGAAATTGGACAGACTCGTTTGTTTAAGTTTTCTTTGATAATTAATTGAATGAAACTTCTAGCTTTTTCTTTGATACAGTTCGCAGAAAAAGTCTTTTGTCTTTCCACTCTCCATGCTTATTTTATTAAAGGGGAAGAGTCACTAACCCCCTTTTTTTAAGAAAAATGTTATCATCAAAAGGATTCAAAAACTTAAATGCTTAGGTGAATTCTATAGGGCTTTTTACGAACGTGCTGAGACTTGCCTACATGTTTTGGGTAGGTTTCTTTGAGCCCGGACTCTCTCTCTCTCTCTCTCTCTCTCTCTCTCTCATCTTGTTCATTTCATTTCATTCCTTTGAGCTCTGAACTCTTTATTTCAGTCCTTTGAGACACAGTATTTATTATTGGATCTTCGCTGGCGTTCTATCACAAACCACGTACAGCGTCTCGTCTCTTGTCCACCTTTTCTTATTTAGATAGCGTTCCATTATATATATATATATCAGGTGTCCTCCAAAAATGTCCCTATTTCTAAATAAATGTTCAAAGGTGAAGAAAAGCAATCTAGACACGGGAGTTTATTAACCTTAATTAAACAACTTGTTCAATGTAATCGCTATTTTTTCTATCACAATATTCAACCTTACACAAATGTTTGACATAATTTTTGGAAATAGCTCAGTTGGGATTTTGATTATCATAGACTTTGATCTTTAGGTCTTCAAGTGTCTTAGGCTTGGTAGAGTAGATCCTCTCATTATGTAACCCGACAAAAAAAAGTCAGGGAGTGAGTTCGCTCATGAAGGGAGATTAGTCGCCCGGAAAAATATTTCCTCAAAATGTTGCGAGTTTTACAAGCAGTATGTGGAGGTGCTCCAGCTCCATTCTGCCGAAACTACTGTGAATCTGGGGTAATGCAGTTATTTCTTTTACGGGACAAGCTAATTAGTTGTGGTAAATAGTAATCTTGTAGCATCTGACGATATGAATTTTGCGTTACCATTATTGCTTTTCCAGTTTTTTTCTGAAGGAAGTTGGGACTTATTACACCATATCACCCAACAGCGACCCAAATGTTGAGTTTACCAACAGTACGCGGAAGTTCTTGTAGCGTTGGCATGATTTCCCCAGTAATGAAAGTTTTGCTTATTAATCTCCCTAGACAGATGTACATGACAGGCATGGGGTAATTGTAATTTGTAATTGTAATTGATTGTAATTACATTTTTCATGTAATTGGTAAGTAATTGTAATTGACTACTAAAGTGTAATTGTAATTAATTACATCGGGGAACCGAGGTTATTGATACAATTACAGTCATTTACTTTCAAATACATTGTCTTGCTGTCTCGCTGTTCTTGCTCAGCAGTACCACGGCATTCCTGCCTCTTCGCCCTCTGTGGAACGCGTGTTTAGTATTGGAGGTAGAATTTTCAGGCCAGACCGAGACAGAATGACTGACTGTACATTTGAAAGACTGCTGAATATTAAAGTTAATGAGTCACACTTATAGTAAGTTTAAACTACTTGCTCATCATGTCTGAGGGAGCTTTCTTTTTGAACAAAATATTCTTTTTATTTGAAATAAAATGTTCCATTTATTTCAAATGTTCCTAACTAAGGTGACAGTTTTTTGCCCTTATTATTTTGATAAAATAAATGCCAGTTCGTTCGTCTTATATTAGTATTTTTTGAGTGCCTTATCTTTGGTTTCATTAGATTAGACCATGTCACATACATAGGTCCAATGTTCAATTGTCCATAGCAAGAACTACATGATGAAAAATGCAGTTCCGTGCAACGTTAAAAAAAGAATATATTTTATTGACCTAATAGTATCTAGTTTTCATTCAAGATGATGGCCAAAAATGAAAATGGAATCGAAATGCCTTGGAAGAAAAGCATGGCGTAAATCAAATAGTGTGTATTTATGAAAAAAATGCAGTTCTTTGTAAATGTAATTGTAATTAATTATTTTACTAAGTAATTGTAATTAATTATTTTACTATGTGATTTTAGTTGTAATTAAGTATTTCACCATCTACAGTAATTGTAATTGTAAATATGTCGAGTAATTGTAATTAATTACATTGACCAAGTAATTGCTCCCTGCCTGGTACAATCATAACACTCGTCAGTGAAGTGGATATGTTTCAAAAACTCAGGCTCTTTTTCTGGCTTTGCTAACAGCCATGCTGCGAATTCCATTCGATTTTGTTTTTGAACACTAGTCAGTGAAGCTTGTGAATGAATTTTGTAGGGAAAAAAGTTTACTTCCGTACGAATTATACGATGCACAGATGTTCGTGAAATACCTACTTCTGCTGACAAACGGCGAATTGACTTCTGCACATTGCGCGCAATAATTTCATGAACCATAGTTACGTGTTGCCCAGTTCTTGTGGATCGTCGCCTTTATTACACTTATGTTGATTGCTTGCATTTTCTTTTGTTTGGAATTTTCTAACAAACCGTGATATTGTCTTTCTATCGGATGGATCTCTGCATCCATATTCTTTGCACCCGCGTCACAGAATTTGTCACATTAAACCACTCAACGATCTTGACTTTCGGTTCCAGCTGCAAACGCGGCATCACTCTTTGAGGGTTCAGCCTAGGGTTGCCAGACGTCCCGTATTTTACGGGACAGTCCCGCATTTGATCCAAAAATCCCGCGTCAAAATCCCGCGTTCAAAATGTCCCTTAAAAAAATATTTTTTAAGCAAATTCTTTAGGGATGAATTGATTTAGAATTTCAATATTATGTATAATAATTTCAATTTATTCACGATGTTTAATTGTTAAATATTATTGTAATAAAATTTTTCTAATTGTGTTTGTTGTAACCGTTGAAGAAATCGTTTCAATTTGAGAAAAACATTTGGTCTTAAGAAAAGAAACCTCAGAAATTTTTTTGTCCCGCATGGGCATTTGAAAAATCTGGCAACCCTAGTTCAGCCATATTGTTCGTGTAGACTAGGTCTTTAAGGAGGCTTAATCATGACTTAGCTTTCCTTAAAGATTATAGCGTACTTAGGCCTTCTATGGCCTTACTGGGCTATAGTCTAAGTTCATAGAAATTGGGAAAAGTGAACATATAGCAAATATATATATATATATGATGAATAAAACCACGAAGGAAAGGAAACACAGAATGGTGCTCAAGCGCTTTCGTCTAATGACATCCTCAGGAACACTGAAGTAAATAAAGAGTTCGAGACTATATAGGGGTTACAAAAAAAAAATATATATATATACAGGGCGTCCCAAAAAAATGTATACACACTTTAAATAATTATAAAGGCAGTGTTTATTAAAATACATTTCATTTTCAAAATGTAATAGAATCTACAGACATTATTTAATTGTTTTGTCAACGCCTGTTTTCAAACTGACGTCCGTTCTGGTCCAGGCACTGCTGATAACGCGAAGCAATGGAATCGCAACATCACGAAACATTTCGTTTGGTATTTGTGTGCATTCTCGTTCAGTGGCTGCTCTCAATTCAGCGACTGTTGCAGGTTTTATAGCGTAGACTTTGTCTTTTAAGTATCCCCATAAAAAAAAGTCTAGTGGTGTGAGGTCTGGTGAACGCGGAGGGTATTCTACGAAACCCCTTCGTCCAATCCACATCCACATCGTGCCAAGTACCACTCGCAATACTCCACTCTTCGGTCCGGATCATCTTCATTAATAGCATGGACTAATCTTGGAATGTAACTTTTCCATTGACAGCGCTTCAAAATGCGTTGGACAGACGATTCTGAAATTCCTACCTCACGACTCGCTTGCCGCACAGATTTTCTTGGACTTTGGTGATACGTTTCCAGTACTCTTTCTTGCTTTGTGGGGCTTGTCGATGTCCGTGGTCTTCCGGAACGCTTCTTGTGGACATTCTGAACAGTTCCATCGGCTTCAACTTATCTCTAATTCGAGTGATGGTAAGTCGCGTTGGTGGATCTGTTTGAAACTCCCTCCTAAACTGTCTTTGCACTTCAACTGCGTTTTCACACTTCCAGTAGCATTTTAGAATGAATTTCCTTTGTTCAAAGCTTAGTCTGACTGCCATTATTAATTCTAATGGGTTTAACTTGGAAAGAAAGAAACATCAATTGAGCTATCAGCTGTTTAAGTGTGTATACATTTTTTTGGGACGCCCTGTATATAATAAATATAGAAATAAAAATTGTGGGAGGAGCATACAAATTTGTAAGGAAAACTACCAATTTTAGCACTTTGCCCTTCTTGTCTAAATCAGTTCTGAACGAATTCAACACAAGATCAAATGGATTGTTTACAATTTATTCATCATAAATATTTTTCACGTGTTACTTTCGTGAAATAATTTTCATATATATATATATATATATATATATATATATATATTTGTTATATGTTAAATAAAATCTATTTGCTTTAACCAAACGTATTTTTATACGTATTTTTATTTTATGTACACATACATATATTCATATTTTAAAAGTTACGCAGTTAGATCCCACTTACCTGACCTATGTATCTATGTATTTAAAGCAATAATATTTAAATACACTGACAGTAATTCAACTATTTATAGCTGTAGTAATGCCTAGTTAAGAATATTAATTTTTGTTTAATTAAGATTATAATGTTTAATATAAATCATTTACTAATAATTGTGAAATTACGAAAAAGTATGTTTGTTAGATTGAAATTGTTTAAAATTGGAAGTGTTGGCAATCCTGAACAGAGGCCCAGAGAGCGGACTACCCCCAAAAAGAGGCAGTCATTCAGGTGGCGCTGGGCCCGTAAGGTGTTTTGGTGGGGCCATGTAACCTTAAAATTAAATTAATTGTTTTGTGCCCCTCTCCGACGTAAAATTATTATAATTGAATCTCCCACTCGCGTTCCCCGTTTAACTAAACCATTTTCGGAATTAAATAAAGTGTTAACAAACGTTAAAAAGAGTGTTAATGAACCCCCTTCCCCCTTTGTGTTGTAACGGCTTTCAGGCCGGCCATGTCTACCATATTCATAAAGTATAGCGAAAATCGTGTAAAGAGAATGATAAATGTTAGAAAAGAAATTGATTAAAGAGTAGAAAGTAAAGTAAATAAGTAATTAAAAGAATGATTAAAAAGGTAATTCACGACAGCTGTTTCCTCGATATACTGTAAGTAAGGCATATGATAGAGTGAACCACAATATTTTATTAAAGAAACTACAAGACACGAAGGTTCCCATACATGTACATATTAAATTTATTGAACTTTGGTATTGCCACTAACCTTTTACCACCTAACCGAATGTTTTGGCTCCTCTTGCGGGGTGAGACAAGGCTCCTTGCTCTCTCCTATGCTGTTTAATGTGTATATTGACGGATTAATTGCTTCACTTAATGTGGCAACAGTGGGATGTTGTATAGATAACACAAGGATAAATAACTTAGTTTATGCCGATGATATGGTGTTAATAAGGCCCTCTCTTGAAGGTCTGGATCGGCTACTAAAAGTCTGCGAAGTCTATTCGCAGAAACATGATATTCTTTTTAATGTTACAAAAACTAAGGTTATGCAGTTTCATCCTAAAAGCTGTAATCAGCCAGCTGATATTAGGTTCAAAATGAGAGGAAGTTATTGAGGAAGTATAAGAGTTTAAGTATTTGGGTCAAACTATCACCAGCTCCTTGAGTGATGACTGAGATATGAGAAAACAATCTCGAAGCCTTTGTGCTAAAGCGAATATGACTACAAGGAACTTCCGGTTCTGTACAAGTGAAGCTAAAGACACTCTCTTTCGTACTTTCTGCAGTAATATATACGGACAGCAACTCTGGGTGAATTATTAAAAAGGTTCTGGCAGAACCCTAAATTTACTGTACAACAGGTCTTTTACTCTCTTACATAAATTACCTCCGAGATGCTCAGCTTCGCAAATGTTTGCTACCCAGGTAACAAGACGTGCTCAATACATTCTAATGCAAATAATTAAAAAATCAACGAACCCGATTATCCAAGCTATCCATGAGTCCTGCCGTTTGTTCTCTAAGCTATGGAATTTTTGATACGAAAACGTCTGTCTGGAGCTCCACTTAACTTCAACATTACTGTATTATTTCTAATCAACTGTATATATTTCTATCCTAAGTATGTGAACTGTCATTGTATTAATAATATTTGTCATATGGACTATAGTCTGGCAATAAACCTTTTCATTTTCATTTTTGTTGTATGTGTAATATTAAAGTGGATTTTCAATACTATCTTTTTGCGAGTCTCTTATAATAAAAAGTTCAAAGGATAGAAAAATTTTAACAAATTAATTATTGTATTTTACAGCGGTATCGTACTACGAAGCTATTGCGCACAGCAAATTCCATTCTTTTTGAAGATGAACAACGTGTGAGTTTATATGCCGTAGTTTTACATCATATATATATATATATATATATATATATATTAATAAACGTTATGATGTAACTTTTCGGATTTTACGTACTCCTTTATATTGCTATAAAAGTATTGAACTTGTTTTATGAAGGATACCTCGTTGATGATTTGATGGCTTTTTTATAGTCGTTTAATTAATAGCCATTTGTATAATTAACTACTTTGATATCTTTAATTGGTATCAAATTGTAAATTTTTGACGTTTTCGACTTGCAATAATCTTTTTACAAATATATATATATATATATATATATATATATATATATATATATATATATATATATTAGTGATGTAGGTCACATCCGCATCCGCATCCGCATCCGCGGAACATCCGCACATTTTCTCGCATCCGCGTCCGCATCCGCACTTTGGACTGCGGATGTCGTGCGGATGTGGACCGTTGAGATAAAACGTCATTAATAAGCGGAAATTATCAAATTCTACTATATTAATAGAACTAGTTCATTGTGCGCAAAAGTGATGCAAGCGACAAGACGAGAGGCTGTTCTTGTATGAAGTTACTCTCTTGCAACCTACTTAGATCCACGTTACAAAGCTAAGTTATTTTCACCTAGTACATTAGAACGAGTTAAATCATCACTTGGCAAAGCAGTTGAAGAGCTTCAATCTCTTGAATCTGTCGCTTCGCCACCCACCAAAAGAATAAAAGTTTCAGTGACAGAACCAACACCTTCAGCAAGCAAATCTATCACAGAATCTGTCTCAGTTTCTTGAGTCAAGCAGCAATGACGAGACCTACGCGATCTCAAAAGATGTAGTAAAAATGATCGAGAGCTATCACCAAGAAAAACGCCTGGCTGCATGTGACAATTTTATTAGTTGGTGGAAAAATACGCAGAATATCTATCCATACTTGAGTAAACTTGCAAGGAAACATTTAGCCTGTCCTCCAACAAACGTACCAAGCGAGAGATTATTTAGCAGTGCTGGATTAATATATGATGAAAAGAGAAACAGACTGGCAGCAGAAAAGGCAGAAAAATTAATGTTCCTTAAGCATAACCTTCCTATAATTAAGTTTGAACATTAAACGATGAACATCTTAGTTTACTTTATTTAATTACTCATTTATAAATATGCCTAATAAAACTTTAAACTTAATATAAATAGTTATCAAGCTAATTAAAGATCTCTTTCTATAAGGGTGGAGGTTGGGGAAAGAGGTCGGTGGGGTGCATTTGAGTTGGGATCACGTCCCGCATCCTGGTAACACAATTATGGTTTCTAATTGTGGCTGAAACTCAACAAAATATAACGAATTTATTTGCAGACGAATTCACTAATTGATTTCTATATTAGTTAGATGCTTGATATTATTTTATATGTTCAGAGAAAAGTACAGCAATTATTGTACAATTAATCAATTATACTACATTATAGCTACAGCTCTCTCTATATAATAACTTATTATATACGTTAAACACAACAAATCTCGAATATATCCTAAAAAATAACGAAAATGTAGACATCCGCATCCGCGGATGTTGAAGTCAAACATCCTCATCCGCATCCGCATCCGCGGCTGTGAAAAAAATGACATCCGCTACATCACTAATATATATATATATATATATATATATATATAATATATATATAACATTGAAAGTATAGTGCCGTTAGTGCGCTCTATTTACCGTTGTCACCTCAAAAAGAAAATGCTAATGACCTTTGACTTTCGTAACACACACACACACACACACACACACACACACACACACACACACACACACACGGTCACCTTTAGAGAGAGAGACTCTCTGATAATGCCAAAACTCATTTGTTTTTTCACTTTCCAAGATGTAAGAATTGCCACTGAAGTGAAATGCTGCTTCATCCGAAAATAAAACAAGACGGAGTTCCCTGCCACTTCTCTGCCACTATGCTTTCAATGTTAACAGAAATTTTAACCAAACTTTCCCAATCAAATGGATTAGGAAAGGAGGAAAACTTTCGTGATCACCACGCTTACCCGACCTAACCCCTTTAGATTTTTTTCATGGGGTTATGTAAAGAGCATCATTTACGCCACAAAGCGTAAATGAAGGCACGAATCGAAACAACAGTCAGGAAAATCGCGCACAAACAAATCGAAAATGGGTTTCAGTCTTTGTAAAATAAGATCGAACGTTGAATAATCGTCTAAGATGAAGGATGTATTGAAGTGAAGTGGAAAGTGTTGGTGTAAAGTATGTACAAAGTTTTGACAACTGAACTATATAATGCTATGTACTCTTTTAATACCATGTACTTATGTTTACATAACGGAAATAAGTAAAATGTTGTTACATTTTAAAACCAATGAAGGACTATATATATATATATATATATATATATATATATATATATATATATATATATATATATATATATATATCGGGTGGGCGGATTTCAAAGAAAACTAATGAAAATTACGGATTTATTGAACATTTCTTTATGCCACTGGAAATTCTCCATTTACACTACTACTGTATTGTTGAGTCGGCAAAAAAATGGGGGACCTTTTAAATCCTTCATATCTCGGCAAATATGGTACATAGAACCATTGAATTTTAGTATGTTAGTACTAGGTAATTTTATGGTTTGTATGCCATCTTTTAGTATTTTAGCTGAGAAATTGGATTTATGGCGAATATTCCAGAAAAATCTTGCGATAATTAAAGCGATTTTAATTAATGTAAGCCAACTGCAGGAGGTTTGGACAAGCTTCTCAAGAAAATCGATAAAACAGGAGATGCTAAAAGATGGTATACAAACCATAAAATTACCTAGTACTAACATACTAAAATTCCGTGGTTCTATGTACCGTACTTGCCGAGATATAAAGGATTTAAAAGGTCTCCCTTTTTTTTGCCGACCCGACAATGCAGTACTCACTGCAGTAGTAGTGTAAATTGAGAATTTCCAGTGGCATAAAGAAATATTCAATAAATCCATAATTTTCATTAGTTTTCTTTGAAATCCGCTCACCGTATAGGAAATTTACTTAGTTGTGGGGTTTGACAAAAATATTGAAATCTGACCATAACTTTGGATTTTACAGCCAAAGTTCAAGGTCTCCCCTTTTTTTTGCCCACCCGATATATATATATATATATATATATATATATATATATATATATATATATATATATATATATATATATATTTAAACTCTTCCAAAGAGAAATATTTTTATTTATTGCATAATAAAAGGGACTGATGGATTTTAGAACAATTGTCAAGAGGATAAAATTCGTAAGTAGATGGCGATATTAAGCAATATTTTTCCGTATAAAAGTTAAGGGCCTGAAACAGGGCATTGTCGGAATGTAAAAGAATATATATATATATATATATATATATATATATATATATATATATACTCGTGTATAGGTCGAGTTTTTACTTTTTAAGACTGAATTCTTAGGCAAAAATTAGGGGGTCGACCTATATAAGGGTAACATTTTCGTGGGGTTGAAATCCGTGCACGTTGGGGAGGGCTAGGAGCTACTGTTAGCTTCAGACATGAAAAATATTTACCATTTAGTACCAGTAAACAATGAAAACATAAAATATGTACCAATTATTAAAATTACCAAGACACAATTGGAAATGGCTGTTACACAGTAGATTATCAGTAACCTGTCTATACATGATGACGTGTTTAAGGTCACCTAGACACAGTTGCCAGTTTCTAGTTTTTGGAAATGAGTTTTATATGCCATAAAATATGGTGCTTTATTACCCTAATTTGTTGTTCCACTACCCTCAACAACTGGGGTCGACCTATACACGAGGCATATGATAAATTAATGATTTTTTGGCCAAAAATCAAGGGTCGACCTATACATGAGATCGACCTATACTCGGGTATATACGGTATATATGAGGCATGGGGACGAGGCCGAGGCCGAGGCCTTCAGAAATCCCCGAGGCCGAGGACATACATTTTTCAAAGGCCTCGAGGCCTTTTTAGGGGAGCCCTCACGAGGCCTTAAAATTGGTAGGCTGAAGGTATTTGCACCCAGAGGTGTGATATTCGGATGCAAATAATGAATGTGGTATTTGCATCTCTGGGTGCAGATACTCACTTCAAAATCTTTTACGAATAAGCTCCTCCATGCTTTGGGAAGGCTCAACAAACTCGTCTAGCCTAGGCCTAAAGCTCTTCCAAAGGTAACTTACCGTAGCCTCACACTAGCTTGTAACTCTTCCTTTTTTGAAATCCATAAGGAAAAGCAAGATTCTACTCAAAAATAATAAACAAAGACATAGCTCGCTTCACCTACCTAATAAAAGGGAATTATTAAGCATTAAGCACGTTCATCTATCACACGCGGCCACACCCAGGGCCGCCGAGAGGGCGTGGAAGCCGGGTCCGAACCTCTAGGGCGCCCGGAAAGATGGGGAATAAAATCTAAAAATATTAATAAAGTAATTGATTAAATAACAGAGATGAAATATAATTAATGAACATATATTTTATAGAGATTATCATAGTCAAACTGAAACAGATAAAATATTATCTGCGGTCCACCAATGCCCAAGACCGACTGACAGATCTGGGAACCATTGTAATTGAAAGCCAGTTAGCCCGTACTTTAAATTTCATCAGAATCATTTACCACTTTGCTAGAGAGAAGGCAAAGAAAGTACACTTCTAATTATGAAAATCTTGCGGTAAACAATTATCTTGCCCGCATGGACTGGTACTGCATTTGTAAATTGTATGGTGATAGAATCAATATAATTAAATCGGAAAATAAAATGGTCATTTTCTTCCGAGTTGTTTATTCATACTGTATGTTTTGAATAGTAACTTAGACATATAATCAGTTTGCTTGTTATGTACACAAAAAACATTCATAATAAAATACTGAGTAAACAGGGGCGCCCATATACCAATCCTTCCTCGGGGCCCGTGGCAGCTCTCGGCGGCCCTGGCCACACCACAACACCGACACGCTGTGTGTTTACACTTGACGGGTCACACAGTCAGACACAGTTGCCAGAACAAGATTTCCTGGGTACCATTTCATGCAGTTCTTATTTCCCATTTTAATATACCCGCAATATTTCAAGTATGTATGATAATATGGAAAGTTATGATGTGAAGATGATCTAGCAAAATATTTCAAGATTGTACTAACTCACTGAATGTTGATCGTATAATTTCTGAATGGCTACAATTATTAGCGACTATAGCGAACATTGCAAACAGAGCTACATTTGGAGATGCCTTATTTTTTTAAGTTTTGCATTTTTGTGTATCTTGACAATAAGAAATTGTGGTCTTAAAGTCTACCAAAGATCATTAATGTTATTGTAGCTTGTACTGTATGTGAAAGATGTTTCTGATGTACGGTAGGCCTATAGGTATGAAGTTTATAGCATGCCATTACTATATAATTATATATACGATAATAATATAATAACGATAATATTAAGAATATATTTGCACCTGATATTTCAATATGTTATATATGTGATTTGATCCAAGAGTATATTTGCACCTGATATTATCTATTATCAGGCATTTTTAAAGTTATATGTTTAATACTTTATATTATTAAAGTAAATGAAAAAGACCGAAAAAATTATTTGCAAACAATATAACAATTTACATTTCAGTTATAATGCCGATATTAGCAAAATTATTGTTTGCATCCGATATTATACATATATTCATTTCAAATCATATTATTTAGAAATTTATATGTTACAATTTATGACAGGCGAAAAACAAAATTATCGATGCTAGTAGCTAGTTATCGGTATACCAGGTAGTATTCTTCTTAAGTTTGGCTTATTTTTTGTTAAAGAAATAGATACAGTACAATAGTTTATACACATAAATAACACAAACACATTATATGAGCTCAGTTCGACTGATGACCAACTGATAGATTGCTTTCCCACACTAGTTTTGCTACATTAAGTCAATTGGTCTACTGCTGACTGACTGAATAATATTTATATACCGCGATATATATAATATTTATGTACCTAACGTCACAGTGACCTATCACTAATCTGTTGGTCACCTAACTGAATAGTATTTATCAAAGACTGCCGCCTGACTAGTCACCTGTCAATAATATTTATGAAAGTATGCCGCCACATACGGTCACCGGTCAGGTCATGGTCCTCACCTGAAGAATATCCACTCCAAGCGCGCCCACATGAAGACTCGTCACCCCAACGCTACCGGGGGTTGAAAATTACAGAACAAAACAAATCAGGATTCCCTAAGGCCTCACGAAAGTCACGAGGCCTTTCCACTTTTCAGCTGGCCTCGAGGCCAAGGCCACTTTCCAAATGTTCCGTGCGATGATTCCTCATTTCATGAAGGTCAAGCTTGTCGCCCCCTCCTCTCGAGTTGGCCTGGTGAAGTAGTGAGTTGGTTTCTTGTACTCTCCACCTCACATAGCCAGGTCCACCCGGCTCATCAGGGATTGTTCTGAGCCAGGCGTCTAATCTTCCTTTGAAGATATCCACCGCAACACCACTCGTGTTCCTTAGGTCTCTGGGCAGCTGATTGAACAGTCTTGGTCCTCTCACAACAAATATATATATATTATATATATATATATATATATATATATATATATATATATATATATATAAATAAATAATAAGGGTGATGCACAAATCATGACCATCGTGGAGTTTTAGGGATACCCCCTCATTTGTTCCAATTTGTCACATAAACACCCTGTGAGAAATTCCAGGTCAAACAAATAACATCCAGAGGTCGCGCCCGCCAATTGAAAATTTGAAAATTACAAAAAATTAGAGTAAAATCAAATTTTTTGAATTTGTTCTTATTTTTGTTGCAGGTTTGTTGCAGGTTGCAGGTTTTGTGCAGGTTTGCTGCAGGCAGAGTGGTAGGTGATGCGTATATGAGCAAACAGCGTTCAAGGAAATCGGTATCGCAGTGTGCTTGTGGCAGTGTCCGGGAGAGGTGCTATATCAGTGAGTCTCTCCGCCTCAATTTCTCTTCTATTTCCTTTATCTTAATTGTGACGAAAATGAGATCAAGAAGCTCAACAGATATGTGGCTGATCGGTCAACAAATAGATAAATTGAATCAAAGTAAGCTTCCATCAAAGAAAGAAGTAATTTCCTTATTCATGAATTATAAACATGTCAAGAATGAAACCGTTAGAGAAGCATTAACTTCAACCGTTAATGATGTATTGGAAGTGTGGCAGAGAGCAGGAATACCAACAACCCAGAAATGTAATGTTGTGAAGAAATTAAAAAACTGTATGATGAGTGGCAAGGGCTGAAGAAGAGCAAAGGAAAAAAATCGAAGTTTTCAATAGAGAAAGAGAATACATGGAAAGAAAAATTGGATGGACTCTTTGATATTGCGCATGCAAATGCTAACGAGTTAATAACTATCGAAGAAGATAGAGAGTTTCTACGGCTACAAAGGGAAGGTCGAAAGGGTAAAATGATGGCAGTTGATAAGGATGAAGAAAAACGTCGAAAGGAAGCTGCGAAGAGACATGAAAAAAATGGATAAGAAAAGGTTACGTGAATCAAGTGCATTTGATGAAACAGTTGTTCTTGCAAGCAGCAGCAGTTCCTGCAGTGATTCACCTGCATCTACGGAAGAAGAAGTACATCTGGAACAGCCCTCAACATCCAAAAGAGGCCTTCCAAGAAAAAAATTCAAGATTATGAATGAAAATCTGCTTTCCTCATTGGATGTTGCTAAGATCAGCGACCGATCAGCCTCTTTAATAATTATTCCAACGATCGCAAATGTTGGAAAAGATCCAGAGAATTACAATGCTAGCTACTCATCGATTCGCAGGGCAAGACAGAAATCAAGAAAGAAGTTCAGTGAAAATTTGAAAGAAGAATTTCAAGCTGACAAACCCTTGATTGTTCATTGGGATGGCAAACTCCTCGAAGACATTACTGGGAATGAGGTTGTTGATCGGCTGCCAGTCCTAATCTCTGGCAGTGGAGAAGATCAACTGCTTGGAGTGCCAAAAATAGATCATGGCACAGGAAAGGATACTGCAAATGCAGTACATCAGGCGATCATTGATTGGAATCTAATAGATAAGGTAAAAGGCATGTGTTTCGATACAACTGCATCGAACACAGGTCGTAAAAACAGAGCTTGTGTCCTAATTGAACAGAAAATGGAGAAAGATTTGTTGTGGTGTCCTTGTCG
The DNA here is from genome assembly GCA_023014485.1 of Bathynomus jamesi. Classification (NCBI taxonomy): domain Eukaryota; kingdom Metazoa; phylum Arthropoda; class Malacostraca; order Isopoda; family Cirolanidae; genus Bathynomus; species Bathynomus jamesi. Next base: position 117,665 of record JAJOZX010002474.1, read on the forward strand.
ACACCATATCCTTGAAATCATGTTGGAAGCAGTGGTATCCCCTGCATTACAGGCTTCATCAGGCCCTGACATTCAGTTATTCAAAAGATTCAAAACAAACTGGAATAAGATTAATCTAACTTCATACGATAAATTAGAAAATTATCCACAAAAGGAAAAAGAGGAAATCATCAACTTTGCAGCAAGAAAAATCAATGAAGATCAACCTCGCGACGATTACAGAGAGTTATTGGAACTGACAATCATCTTGCTTGGCGGTACTCCAACGACTGGAATAAAATTCAGGAAGCCTGGGGCTTATCATAGAGCCCGTTGGATGGCGAAAGTCATTTATTCGATGAAAATCTTTATGTTCAAAAGTCAGTTCAAAATAACAGCAATAGAAGAAAGAAATCTAAAAGAAATTTGTTGGTTTTCTGTTTCAATTTATATTAAGCATTGGTTTTCAGCACCCTGCGCAGCAAGTGCTCCACGAAATGATCTGAGTCTTCTCAAGAATCTTCACAGCTACAAAAGCACAAATGAACAACTAGCAAATGCTGCTTTAGAAAAATTCAAGAATCATTTGTGGTATCTCTCAGAAGAGTTGATCGCATTGGCTTTCTTTGATGATAAAATCAGCTTTGACACCCAAAGAAAAATGAAGGAGAATCTTACAAAATCTTCGGAGCCAGATCCTCCAAAGAAGACACAAATAGACATCAAAACTATTGACAATAAGCAGCTTGAAGATTTTGTAACTGCTAACACAAAGTCCTTCTTCAGTATACTCGGATTGTCTTCAACGTTCTTGAGCAAACCAGTAGAAGATTGGCTTCTCGATGAGAGTTATTGGGTTGCAAAGAACGTAGTGAATCACATGAAAGTTGTTAATGATATTGCTGAAAGAGGAGTGAAATTGATTGAAGATTATAACAAATTAATTACCAATGATGAACAACAGAAGCAATATCTACTGCAAGTTGTATCAAATTATCGGAAGAAGCTTCCGGACAAAACTAAGAAAACTCTCGTATCTTTGACGCAACAGTAAAATTTACGAGTATATCCATTCTATGTATCTATTGTAAATATCTATTGTATTGTATCTGTTTTATGAACAAATGGAAAAGAGGAAGGTGGTATGATAGGCCTCCTGGGGAACTTCCACTCAAAAAAAAAAGTAGTGACGCTTGCTGTACCTCCTGGGTGTCATGGAAATCAGCAAATTTTCAAATGGCGGGCGCGACCTCCAAATATTCGAAGTTTGACCCGAAATTTCCCCAGGATCATTGTTCCACCAAATCAAACCAAATGAGAGGGTATCTCAAAAATTTGAAACAAAAAAATTTTACTCCCCCACTTTTGCATCACATTTTAATTTTATTTTTATTACAGTGGCGGCTCTGGCCTAGAGGCTGTAAGGCTGCAGACCCCCCAACTAAAATGACGAATAATGCGTCTCTACGGTCTCTTTATTTTATTTAAAGTGTTGTATTAAACAAAAAATGAGATTTTAAACTAAACTGATTTTTATATATTAATAATGTGACGAAATAAAGATAACTTCCAGCAAACAATGATGAATAAAAGGTTATTTTAAATGTAATATAAATATAGGGCCTACCGCGCTAAGATGTAAATTTTAAGGCTGCAATCGTGCAGTCTATACACAGTATACAGGGTATGAGATTTAGTGAGGACTGTGAGGTGAGTGCGGTCACTGCACTGCTGCCAGGTGCACGATGTCTCTAATGATTAATTTCACGTTTAATTCGCTATATTTGATGAAAGTTGATCTATTTAAATTATACTTCCGTCACCGTGTGTTAATATCAAACTATTAAAAACTGAATTTTCAAATGCATTATTGGTAAAGTAGAAGATAATGATATGATATGCAGCAAAATTTGGATCTTTTAAGTCTGCAGCAGATGCAGCCTGCTAGCGTACAGTTGCAGACGGCACGTAACGGCAGTGTTCGGACGCTGGTTATCAAGTGTGGTCAGTCATTGTTTCCTGTGCTAGGCTGATCGTGCTTCTTTTTCAATTAAATTTATTATTGTGAACCAGATTTCTACTTGGTTATTTTGATTCAATTAGCTTATCTAAAACTTTTATTTCTCCCTTACATACAAGCCATGGAAAATACAGTGACGTTTTTGAAATCAATTAAATTTTGAAGCCTAACGGTTAGGCTTGAAACTATCCGTTCTTTATGGTCGAGACGATATCTGCTCAAACGACAAAGCTCACTGATTTATTAAGTGTTCTCTTGGACAATAATTTAGAATCAGCATTTTCAGAAACAGTTAAACTTGTAAAAATTTTAATAACAACGCCCATGACATCAGCTGAAACTGAAAGATGCTTTTCAACCTTAAAAAGAATAAAAACATTTCTTAGAAACTCGATGTTGAATCAAAGGCTCACGGCTTTAGCAATGCTGTCAATTGAAAATAGAATGATAAGTGATATCAACAATTTTAATGAAAAAGTGATTGATCATTTTGCAACGTCCAGAACCCGAAAAATGGATTTTATATTTAAATAAAATCATTTCATCCATTGGTAAGTAACCATACTAAGTATTTATAATTGAACTATTATTTTATTAAGCTAGTTTTCTTAATTTTTGTACCTTATAAGTATTTTCGAAAGCTACAGCCTTCCCACTTTATCGAGTCTAGAGCCGCCACTATATATATATATATATATATATATATATATATATATATATATATGAATATATGAAATTGCTCTGAATGAAAAAAGACATGTAGTATTTATAGGTGCAGTGATGTAAATATTTAAAAATATTCATAGACTCACAGAGATTCATAAATATTCGATGATTTCTATTCAGATGTTTATTTAAAGTCTTGATGTAGTATGGAGAAAAACAATGCATTTGAAATGAGCGTAATCGGTAGTAGTACCGCAGTTTGGAAGATTGTCTTGCCGAAGTTAAAACTTGCATGAAATAACTCGGAGGGCAAATTACGATAGGAGTTCTACTAAAACCAGAATAGAAAAGACACGTGTATGCAGAATCACTTCGGGAGAGTAGAACATTTGACGATAAATTTTATAATAGCAAAAGTTAATAATAATAATAAAAATAATCAGAAACCTAATGTTGTATCTAATATGAAAAGTAAGAAATATTAAAATGTACGCAACTAGTACGTATTGTACCTGTTAGAAATGTAACTAGTACGTACTGTACAATATAAATTATACAAAGGAAACTAGTACGCACTATACTGTACATGATAAAAAAGAAATCAGTGGGTATTGTATCGTGTTTTGAATGAAATGTCCCAATAACCAACAAATAAGAGAAGAGAAATAAAGCGTTGAATAACCCACAAAAAATGAACACTACATTACCTTTCACCAAGTATCGTCTGTAGTTCCCTGAAAAGAAAAAAATCTCTTATAGTACTGAGCCCAGTTTGTAATGCACCGAGCGAGACAGTAGTTAATCTTCAATTAGGACTCAGACGTGACTACTCGTTCACTCTGTGCGTTACAAAATGATCTCTGTACATAAAGAACCAAAATTATCATGCATCAGTTTTGATGGAATTAGTGTTTCATTGCATTTACCGATGAACCAATTCCTAAAAATTCACTGAAAAACTACTACAAATTTTGGACCAATGAAAGAAAGCCACCCCCAGCCTTCTTTAGTTAGCTTTATAAGGCTAACTAACGAAAATATAACGACCTAACCTAACCAATCGTCAAGGGCGTACAGTTGACCTAACGATTGGTTAGGTTAGGTCGTGATATTTTCATTAGTTAGCCTTATAAAGCTAACTAAAGACGGCCGGGGGTGGCTTTCTTTCATTGATCCCAAATTTTGAACGTGACATGACATTACATGCCGTCAGTTTTATATTCACATAATTTTGCATAAAAATTTTTCATCATTTTTGCTATGATGGATATTTTTCAACAGATACTCGAAATGTATGTAAGTTTTTCACCTAAAAACGTTATTTAAGAAAATTGTAATATAAAGCAAAACTATAAATATGGAATTTATTAAGACGTATTTTTACTGTAATTCGCAGTGGCGTGCTGAGTAGAAGACTGACGTTGCCTGAAAGATCCTAGGGACAGCAGTTCGATCCCGGTAAGTGGGTAGAAAATTTATTATTTATTTCTTTATACCTATAATATGCATAATTGAGTATATACGAGGGTAATTCAATAAGTATCCGCACTTTTTATTTTCACAATTTTATTTTCACATCTGATAGATTATAAACACATCACTTCTCAACATAGTCTCCCTGTTTCTCAATACACTTAGTCCAGCGATCTACAAGCTTCCTAATACCTCTCAAAGCGTCTTTTAGTGGTCCAAACAGGTAAAAATCCGAAGGTGCCAGGTCTGGACTGTAGGCTGGATGGTCGAGAATGAAAACCGAGATGAAACCTGGATCCATCACTATGAAACAGAAAACAAACGACAGAGCATGCAATGGAAGCATCCAACATCTTCCGTTGCAAGGAAGTTCAAAGCGCAGCCGTCGGCAGGTGAAGTTATGCTGACACTGTTTTGGGATACACGAGGCCCTATCCTTGAACATTATCTAGAGCGTGGAACTACAGTAACACGTGCATTGTATTCTGACATGCTTCGGAGTGAGTTAAAGCAAGCAATTCGCACAAAGCGGAGAGGGGGATTGTCGGAAGGTGTTATTCTGTTACACAACAATGCGCGCCCTCATACCGCTGCACAGACTAGAAAATGCCTTTAAGAATTTAAATTTGAAGTTCTCGACCATCCAGCCTACAGTCCAAACCTGGCACCTTCGGATTTTTACCTGTTTAGAAGAGACTGAGACTTTAGAGCAGTTTCCGTATAGGTTAGGTTTAATAAATCGAGAATGTTTAGTTTTATATGAACTTTTCATAATCGCTGTTAATTTTTCAAGTTTTAGTTATTTATCTTGGATCATCTGAAGATCAGGGTCCCCAGCCTTCTTTAGTTAGCCTTATAAGGCTAACTGACGAAAATATCACGACCTACCCTAACCAATCGTTAGGTCAACTGTACGCCCTTGACGATTGGTTAGGTTAGGTCGTTATATTTTCGTTAGTTAGCCTTATAAAGCTAACTAAAGAAGGCTGGGGGCCCTGATCTTCAGATGATCTCTTATCTTTGTTATTTTTTATGAAAGTTTGTGGCATTTCCCCAGGATGTCTCCTCACCCCGGTTTAGAAACACTGGTCTAACTATAGGAAAAAAAAAAAAAATAAAAAAAAAAAATATATATATATAATATATATATATATATATATATATATATATATATCAGGTTGTAACAAATTCTACTCGATTAGAAAGCGGACGATAGATAACACTGTGTAACACTGATTCTGTTTATATATAATTTTTTATGTTTTTATATGCATTTGTGGGCGCTGAGTCCAAATCTGGCCTTGGTTTGTGTGTATCATCAATGGTTTCAGAGATAATCCATTTTTCATGTTTTACCAGTATAATGTTATTATGGGCGCAGCAATATCAGAATAATCAGGAATTGTTGAGAACAATCCGGATGTTCGTTGACAGTTTCTTGCTCTAGAAATTGCCCAAAACTTCCACTGTGCTATATAAAGAAGAGCGCAGAGTCTGAGAAGTCAGTAAGTGTGAGCACACAAAGAAAGCAGGTTGTTTATTTGATGGTTACCAGCACTGAGGTACTGTGTTTCTGTGCTTCTCTCTACTAACGATTTGAGTGTTATCGATCCTTTTTTATTGCGAACATTATTTCAGTGTTGTGAATACATCTTTTTTCTGGAATCTATAATCTGTTGAAGATTTAATAACTCTTCTCTCTATATCTGCAGGTTATGATTAATGTAGTACAGTTTGGTAAAGAGAATGGCAACTAGAGCTTGTAAACACTCGCCGGATATATTCTGCTACGTTTGTGGGTATTACATAGGCCCCAAGCAAGTATCCCACAAGATTGTGAAAGACACCAAGTTCTGGATCGCGTATCGGCTCTATTTTGGTATGCCTATTGGTGACCAAGATAAGCCCTGGGCACCCCATGTGATCTGTGGAAGCTGCCGCTCCACACTTGAAGGGTGGCTGCGGGGAGTACGCAAGGCAATACCCTCTGCGGTACCCAGAATATGGAGGGACCCAAAGAGCCACCACGACGATTGCTACTACTGCATGGTAGATGTTTCTAAGTACAGGAAAGTTAAAGGAAGGCAGACTTCAGTATCCAAGCATAGCGTCGTCCATAGCTCCTGTACCACATGGCGAAGGTCTTCCAATACCACGTCAACCAGAACAGGTATCTATCCATTACTTTACCTTCTGTATTTACAGACTGTGGGTCATTATGTGTCGATTTTTCTTAGTGCTGATGCTCTTCTACATATATAGCTATGCCTATATTTTGTTTCTTTGCTTTTCAGGTTGAAAATGAGGATGCAGCTAGCTCATCTGAGATGTCGGCTGGTGAGGACAGTCATGATGAATATACAGTAACTTTCAGTACAAACCCTCACTTTCCAAATCAGAGGGAATTGGACGACTTAATTAGAGATTTGGGTCTGACGAAATCAGGGTCTGAGCTTCTGACCTCCAGACTCAAAGAGTGGAATTTGCTTGGAGAAGACAGCAAGAGCACTGTATACCGAAAGCGGCATGAAGAGTTTGCAAGGTTCTACGATGTCAATGGCTCTCTCTGTTATTGCAGCGAGGTTAATAGTCTATTCACGGCTATTGGGTTAACACATATACCCTCAGAGTGGCGCTGTTTATTGACAGTTCAACTGGGAATTTAAAAGCTGTTCTACTCCACAATGGAAACAAATATCCATCTATACCAGTTGCACATTCTGTTCAAATGAAAGAGGACTATGAAAATGTCAAACAACTGCTCACTCAAATCAGGTATGAACAATATAACTGGGACGTGTGTGGTGATTTCAAAATGATTGGTTTCCTGTTAGGTTTACAAGGAGGGTTTACTAAATATTCATGTTTTCTTTGCCTGTGGGATAGCAGGGCTTCAACTGAGCACTATAAAACAGTTCAGTGGCCTCCACGTGAAGGACTGCAACCAGGAAAGTACAATGTACTCAGGGAACCTCTTGTGAAGCCTGACATAGTTCTCCTACCACCTCTCCATATTAAGTTGGGTCTAATTAAGCAGTTTGTAACTGCGTTAGATTTTGGAGGGGGAAGTTTTCCGACAGATTCGGGTCATGTTCCCTAAACTCTCTGAGGCCAAAGTCAAGGGTGGCATCTTTGTAGGACCACAAGTCAAGGCGCTGTTGAATTCAAAGAACCTTGAAGCCAAGATGACTCCGATCG